>JAVTVY010045463.1:0-21137 GCA_036873755.1 Hanleya hanleyi
AATGATGATGGACCCTGGCTCTATCGTTTATTTATAACGGGTGTATCTTGGGCCGGAGTTTCTTTCTGATTTTCTTCGTGGGCTTCCACAGTGGCCATGGTCAATGGCCAGTCCAACTCGTCTGATGACCGCTTGATAAGCACTTCATCCACATCTACCACGGCATCTTCCAATGCAGACCATAGATCAGGGTGAAGGGTAAAATACACTGTACCTCCATCTAGCCGAGCCAATTGAGCAAAGAAAGGGCCGCGTCGGATGTACACATCGTGACACAAGTGGATGAGGTCGCCGTCCAGTTCACCAGACAACACCCGTTTGAATTTGGTCCAGCCCTCCCGGGACAGACGAATGTGAGCCGGGCACGGTTGTGTAGGGTCCGCATCACAGATGTCTCCCACCTCCTCCATGATATCGACCTTATCCCCATACACGTGCAGGAAAACCTCGGGGGTCAAGCTGAAATACGCCAGTATTATATGCTCCGTCATGATCAGTACGTGAATGGTACCAGATTTGACTGTCTCTCGTATTTATAGGGAGAACCCCGTGAGATCAAAAGGATCAGGTGGTGATATCACTGGGCTGGTTGAGTCTAGCCGGGTAATCAATGGCATCGTCGTCGTCGGGTTCCTGTAGTTGTTCATGGGGTTCAGCCAGCGCGTCGTCCATAGCACGAGCCCACGCCAACTGGTCTGATGATCGCTCGTCCGGTGTAAACAGCTGGTACACAATAGGCACCACTTTCTCCAAGGCTGTCCACAGATCGGGGACTAGGGTGAAGCCTCGCGTAGGGTCTTGGTAGCGGCCCAGGCGTAGGAAGAAGGTGGTACGGTATACGTAGATGGCATTGTCTATGTGGATGAGGTTTCCGTCGAGCTCGCCGCTCAACATCCGTTTAAATTTGGTCCAGCCGTCACGAGGTAGCGGTAATCCTTTTATTATGCGTGAACATCATAGAAATGCATGTACTGACCTGTCTGTGTGCGTTTTCCCACAATGGCGGTCACCTTCCGGTGTAGGCGTGGAGCTCGACGTGGCTTGTACACGGGGTGTGGTGGTGGTGACTGGGCTCGATACGACTGGTGCTCTCTGTAGACCGGTTTCACTGGTGGCTGGTGTTCTCAGTTGGTTAAGTAACGTGCTGACATAGGCTACGTCGTAAAACACACCTCCGTACAACACACTCAGCAGGGTTAGCAATAGCACCCCAAAGACCACTTGCGCTTTGCGCGTTTTGGGAGACGCTGTGTTCAGAGGCAGCTGCTGTTGGTCCATGGCACTGTGGTCGGACGTGGAATGAAGGAGGACGGCAGTGGTATCTGGCTTTATAGTCGTTTCACCTTGTTGGCCGCGACCCAGGAATTGAAAGAACTGGGCCATCCTTGCCATTTGACGAAATGAAACAGTTTGCCACGTCGACGTTCCGTTTTCAAAATCTGCTCCACCGTGTAGTAGTCTTGCTGTGTTTTTACAACAGGCTGTAATTCAGTCTCGTAAAACGTCCCTAGCAACGGTTCCCCTTGAAGATCTTCCAGTTCATAGACTCGCCGCTGCCGGGGTAGGCGCCGTTTAATCAGGAAGTGCTCATCGCTCCAGTTGGGCAAGTAACTTTTCTCGAACTTGCCCTTGACTTTACTGATTCGTACAGGGTCCCCGACCTTGTACACCGCCTTCGTCGTTCGCTGCGATGGCCTGGGGTACAAGACACGGCGGACTTGGGCTTCATTGCTTTGGGTCACGGTAATGGGGGCTCTCTCTATACTCCGGTGATAGGCTCGATTGTAACCCCTCACCAGTTTCGGGGAGAACATCGATGTACCGCCTTGTATTCTTATAGGTGAAATATTTATACATGCGGCCTTTGAATGTCCTGTTGAACCTTTCCACCACGGAAGCCTTGGTCTCGTTGTACGTATGGAACAAAAACACCTTCTGGGCTTTCAGAAACTGTTGGAACGGTCTGTTGAGGAATTCCGTGCCTTCGTCGGTTTGCAAATACAAAGGTTTGCGCCTGGTCTTGAAGCATGTCTTTGAACGCCGCTATGAGATTTGCCCCCCGTTTTCGGGTCCGGGATGGGTACCACCCACGCATACTTGATAGTATATCGATGCACGTCAAGATATACCGTATTCCCATCGTTGTGTTTGGCAAAGGCGCCTTATCGACCAAATCACAAGTTACTGGGCATCTATTCCTCCCACGATGACCCGGTTCCGTAGAAAATGGCGATGGACAGATCGATGTAAGGTATAGGTGTCTTGTTTTCTTAACCAATCTCGGACTTGGGCACGTTGTATCCCCTGGGGTTTGGCCGCTCGATAGAGAGCCGACAATGCACTATAGGCCGCCGGACTGTCGGGACTGTAGTATAAGTTATCAAACACCTTCTCCCAGCTCTTCATGGTGACAAATGATGATGGACCCTGGCTCTATCGTTTATTTATAACGGGTATATCTTGGCCGGAGTTTCTTTCTGATTTTCTTCGTTGGCTTCCACAGTGTCCATGGTAAATGACCAGTCCAACTCGTCTGATGACCGCTTGATAAGCACTTGATCCATATCTACCACGGCACTCAAATGCAGAATTACAGATCAGGGTGTAAGGCAAAATGCAAACGTACCTCCATCTAGCCGAGCCACCGAGCAAAGAAAGGGCCGCAAAGGTCATGGATGTGGCCACATCGCACACAAGTGGATGAGGTCGCCGGTCCAGTCTACTCGCATAACACCCGTTTGAATTTGGTCCAGCCCTCCCGGGACAGACGAATGTGAGCCGGGCACGGTTGTGTAGGGTCCGCATCACAGATGTCTCCCACCTCCTCCATGATATCGACCGTATCCCCATACACGTGCAGGAAAACCTCGGGGGTCAAGCTGAAATACGCCAGTATTATATGCTCCGTCATGATCAGTACGTGAATGGTACCAGATTTGACTGTCTCTCGTATTTATAGGGAGAACCCCGTGAGATCAAAAGGATCAGGTGGTGATATCACTGGGCTGGTTGAGTCTAGCCGGGTAATCAATGGCATCGTCGTCGTCGGGTTCCTGTAGTTGTTCATGGGGTTCAGCCAGCGCGTCGTCCATAGCACGAGCCCACGCCAACTGGTCTGATGATCGCTCGTCCGGTGTAAACAGCTGGTACACAATAGGCACCACTTTCTCCAAGGCTGTCCACAGATCGGGGACTAGGGTGAAGCCTCGCGTAGGGTCTTGGTAGCGGCCCAGGCGTAGGAAGAAGGTGGTACGGTATACGTAGATGGCATTGTCTATGTGGATGAGGTTTCCGTCAAGCTCGCCGCTCAACACCCGTTTAAATTTGGTCCAGCCGTCACGAGGTAGCGTCACCGTATTCGATACGGTCTCAGCGGGCGACCAGCAAACATCTCCACGGTCTTCCACGAGGGGGACTTTATCTTCATAGACGTGTAACCCCACCTGGAGTGTAAGGGGTAGGATGGCTCGTAGGACGGGTGACATGCCTGCTCCAATGTCGAACGGTGAATGGCACACACTCTGTCTGACCATCGTATTTATAGTGTCAATACCACAGCGCCAGGGTCAATAGGGCACAGACTAGTGTGAGGCCAACCAGCCGGTGCTGGTTCCGGCGTGAGCGCTCCTGGTCCATAGCGCGAGCATCAAGGATGGCTGTCATAGTCCAGTAGTGGTGAGTGATGGCACGCCTATCCACCGAGTGCACTCTGTGGAGGACCGCTTCTGTGAACTCGTTGAGGATCTGGCGTCGCCCCTCGTTGTCGTCGCCATCTGCATACATGGACCGGACCACTGCTCGGTAACCCGTGAATGAATTCACCACGGTGGCATGCTGTAAAATGCGAGTCGCATAGGCCTGGATCTCCGCCATGGCTCTGCAACCGTAGAAATGAAGGTGTGGGATTCCAAGAGACGTGTTTTATAGACCAGATGTAGTTCTACGGGTGTAGTCCGTGATACGTACTATTCTGATGGGTTAGTCCAAAAAAGGGAGCAACAACAACAACACAAATTACAGATCAATCCTTTTATTATGCGTGAACATCATAGAAATGCATGTACTGACCTGTCTGTGTGCGTTTTCCCACAATGGCGGTCACCTTCCGCCATTAGCCGCCATTAGCCGCCATTAGCCGCCATTATCCGCCATTTTCCCACAATGGCGGCCACCTTCCGCCATTAGTTGCCATTATCCGCCATTTTTCAACAATGGCGGTCAGACAAGTCTGGACATGTCCAAAGGTCACGCTCCATTCACCCAAACCGGAAGTGACGTCATTTTTACATCCGGGCACTTCGCGTCTGCGCCTGCTTTGAGGTATGTATGAGGGTCTTCATGCGCGCGCGCGCACGCAATGCGGCTCAGTCGTACACCAGTACACCAGTTTCGATCCTCGACTTGGAGTAGAGTGTGCTGAAAATAGATTACCAGCTAGCGTGCTAGAAAAGGGAAGCGGCCTGGCCGTTTCGTCAGACACTCTGTCAACCACCAAGATGTTCACTTGCACAACTTGCCAGAAGCAGTTTACTCGCCCAGAAGATTTGCGACGCCACGAGGCCTCCACCCACAACGGTACACTATATACTTGTATAACCTGCGCACGGTCATTTAATCGGGAAGATGCTTTACTGCGCCATGAACGTTCAATTCATGGGCCACCCAAGCGTCCATGCGAGGATTGTGGTCAACTCTTCAAACGACGCAGTCAGTTGCTGCGACACCAACGTTTGATTCATGCCCCGGTACAGAGTCATACGCCTGACAACATCGAATATTTTCTGGGCGATTCCACCAAGATGTTCACTTGCACAACTTGTCAGAGGCAGTTTACTCGTCCGGATAATTTACGACGCCACGACGCCTCCACCCACAACGATGCACGGTATACTTGTATAACCTGCGCAGGGTCATTTAATCGGGAGGCTCAGTTACTGCGCCACGAACGTTCAATTCATGGGCCACGCAAGCGTCCATGCGAGGATTGTGGTCAACGCTTCAAACGACGCAGTCAGTTGCTGCGACACCAACCGTTGATTCATGGTCCGTTTCTACGGTTTGGGCGACAACTTCCTACTGAAGAGGAGCCGCGGAAGGTCAGACCCAGTGAAGATAAGCCCGGGGAAACGAACGCCACTGGTGATGCGATGAAGGAGAGCCCGCCTATACCCACAGTTCAGAAGAGCCTGGATATCCAGCCGGACCCCAGCGTTACGGTTTCGAGTCATGCGCCTGACAACATCGAACATTTTCTGGGCGATCTCTTACAGGACAACCATCCAGTGAGTGACATCGATCGGCGCCATTGGTCCATGACACGGCACTGTTTCCACCCTCATGGCCCTATTCAAGATATTTACAATTTTCCACTGACCAACCGCACCCGTCTACGCAGCTACGTGGAAGCCATCTTCAAAGATCAAACTACGGCCTTCAAATTGAATGTCGCTTTCGGATACATCTTACGTCACAAAAAGACGGGCCAGTTACGGTATTCTTATCCCGGCAATAATATCTATGTGTCTGACCAGCCGTTCACCATCATTAACCGGAGGTCACTAGAGACGATGCTGGAGATACTGGACACCGTGGAACCCTTGAGATGGGCACATCGTCAACGCCCCAACATACAATGGGTGGTAGAGAGGGTAACCAATATCACGTTTTTCCTGACCAAGCTGACCGGCCACCACCATCGGTTGAATGCGTCACCCTCGCACTGATGAATACCATAACATGCCGCACATACTCTCTATGTCTACATGCTGATCATTGAATTGAGCTCAGTAAACCCTTGTACCTAATGTGACGGTGCGTTAAATAATAAAACACGATGTTTGATATTTCAGTTTGTTTTACTGTGAACATACTAAACATACCCAGGGCGGTTCCCCCAGCCTGGGTGTGATGAAACATTGGGGATAATAAAATATATAAACATTGCTGAACTTGTTGTTATTCACGACAACCGCTATCCGATTGTATAATACTCCGCGCGCGCGCGCGCACTGCCGGAAAACCCGCGCGCGCGCGCTGCGGCCGGGGCGGGGCGGGGCGGGGCGGGTCGGGGCGGGGCGGGAAAAGGTCCCGGCGGTTGACCATACGGACGTCTAAGGGGAAACATTTGGAACTCTTCTATGTTTGGAGGTAGTTTTTTAGTAAAAAACCCCATTGTGGAGATTCCGTCAAACTGAAATCAGTGGTGTAGGATGGGGCCAAAATGTAACCCATCAAGGTTAGAATGCAAGAGCACTATAGTAAAAATAGAGAGCCAATGAAATCAGCCCACAGACCAAGTACGTGTTTTTGGTCTAGGTTTGGAGCGGGCATTTCATTGAGGTACGTGTATACGGTGAGTGAAGACTCGTCCAACACGTATAGATGAAGTTTATGACTATAAGTTCTATGAACATAATGCATGAAAGTGGCTTTGAACACCGTGTTAGCCAATCAGTGGCCTAGAATGGAGCCAAAGCTAACCCATCCATGTCCAGAAAACAATACCCGGATGTTGAGAAGAACCCGGATGTAGGCGCGGACGTCAGCGAAAGCACACCGTGAGTACCCCAATTCGATTGGCTGATTGTTCGGCCGCTGATTGGTTCTTTTTCTCGACCGCTGATTGGCTCTTTTTTCTCGACCGCTGATTGGTCCAAATGGAACTGTCCATCTTTCCCAGGTTCATCTAGAATCCCCTTTTTGTGCTCAAGCTCTGACTATATCGATGCCGCAACATTGTCACCTGGATGTGACCTTTTGTCCCGCGCGCGCACGCGCACTGCCGGTGATGACGCGCGTGCGCGCTGCGGCCGGGGCGGGGCGGGAAAAGGTCCCGGCGGTTGACCATACGGACGTCTAAGGGGAAACATTTGGAACTCTTCTATGTTTGGAGGT
The DNA here is from genome assembly GCA_036873755.1 of Hanleya hanleyi. Taxonomy (NCBI): domain Eukaryota; kingdom Metazoa; phylum Mollusca; class Polyplacophora; order Lepidopleurida; family Hanleyidae; genus Hanleya; species Hanleya hanleyi. The sequence goes on from JAVTVY010045463.1 coordinate 6,895, forward strand.
AGTTTTTTAGTAAAAAACCCGGAAGTGACGTCACAACCCCCACGTGACCTGCGCAGCAGAATAGAAAAGACACCCTAGTGTAACTCCCTCACCTAGGCTTCACATGGATACCTCACTCGATCCCATCGACCCACGAGGGGCCCACCTTCACCCCAACACGGCTATTTGTATACTACGGCCAGACTGCGCATGCGCAGAATGCCGATAGTTCAACCCCACACCCAGCCCCTTCAGATGCCCCTTCACCTAGGCTTCACTTTGATACCTCACTCGACCCCATTGGACCACTCGGGGCTCCCCTAGACCCCAACACGTAGAGCGGGACCCATACAGGGTCCAGTTTTCGACACTAGGCGACCACATCCCGACAAAATGACCAGTTTTCGACACCGGATGTGCCGCCATCTTGAACATACGTGCCGCCATCTTGGATATGCCCCATAATGCACCGGGTCAAAATACTCGCTTCTGACTGGACGAGTGCTGTATGGCGGATTTGAAATACTCGTTTCTGATTGGACGAGAGCTCCGCATTGCGTCTACGCATGCGCAGAATGATATTCCTACCGCACACCCAACCCATCAGATGCCCCTTCACCTAGGCTTCACATGGATACCTCACTCGACCCCATTGCACCATTAGGGGCTCCCCTAGCTCCCAACACGGCTATTTTCATACCCTTGGGCCACCGCGCATGCGCAGAACATCGATAGTTCAACCCCATACCCAGTCCATTAGATGCCCCTTCACGAATGCTTCACATCGATATCTCACTCGACCCCATTGGTCCATTAGGGACTCCCCTAGCTCCAACACGTCTATTTCCATACCCTTGGGCCACCGCGCATGCGCAGAATGACCCTAATTCAACCCCACACCCAGCCCATTAGATGCCCCTTCACATAAGCTTCACTTTGATACCTCACTCGACCCCATCGGTCCACTAGGGGCTCCCCTAGTTCCAAAAAGGCTATTTTCATACCCTTCGGCCATCGCGCATGCGCAGAAGGCCGATATGTCAACCCCTCACCCAGCCCATTAGATGCCCCTTCACATAAGCTTCACTTTGATACCTCACTCGACCCCATCTGACCATTTTATCTAGGGACTACTTTTTCTCCGCGGAAGCTTTTTCCCGAGACCGAATCACCGCCAAAACCGCGACCAGACCGCATCACCGCGGATGAATACATCCTGAATACATCCTCTCCAACAATTGGAACTCTCCTGTGCTGGAGGTAGCTTTTGGTCCTTCTGCCGGAACTATACTCCCAGTGACCTCTCCTCCCGCCACGTGACCGCCACAAATGACCTCTACATCCGGGTGAAAGTTTGTTCCATTTACGCTAACGTCACTACTACCGACTTCGCGAATCATTCGGCTTTTGTGATAAAAATTCTCGACTCGCTCTCACCCTTGAAATTCGCGATATCGAGAAAAGATTTCTTCCTTAACCATTTGTTAACGCCCTAGCTTAACTCGTTAAGGCCCTATAGTTACGCCTTAACGCCATATCGTAACGCCTTAACGCATTTGTGGTACACCCTGTACTCTATAGCCCGAGGGGTGCACCAGAGTGCGGGTGTACCACACAAGCGTTATAAATGCATTAGAATAGGCCGTTAAGGCGTTACTGTAGGGCTTTAAGACGTTAAGCTGGGACGTTAAGGCGTTACGAGAGGGCGTTAAAACCCTACCTGACCTACGGTACACTCCGTACCCTATAGTCCGTAGGGCATAGGGTACACCAGAGTGCGGGTGTACCACACATGCCCTATAAACGCCGTGACTTTCGTACCGGGATCATTATTTGCATAACCCCCAAGCAGAGGAACATGGGTAAATTCAGAATGGCGAATATGTGGAGTACAAGAAAAATGTTTTCGTCTTTTGTCTTCAAAATTCATGCATTTATACGAGAGTAAAAGATATTTTATTTCACATCAGATTATTATTTAATAATTTATCATAGGGTTAAATTACATCGTCATGGCGTCCATCTTGGCTGTTCTGGTAGAGCTCAACTCAAAGATGTAGTGTGGTAAGTTTCAGTACTCTAGCCTTAGGGATGGCCCCTTCCCCGAGGCTGCAGTACACCCCATATCGCCCAGGACATATAGGGTTAAGGCATTGAGACGGGCGTTAAGGCGTTGAGACGGGCGTTAAGGCGTAGCGAGGGGCGTCACTGCATTTCGAATAAATTCCCCAAAACTGTACGGCCCGGAAAACAAACAAACAAACAAAGAAGCAGAGGCGGCCCGGGTAGTGAGATTAGAGTAAGATTATTCTCGTATTTCATTTCTATTAAAGTCATGCAATGATAACAAACATATGCCTTATCCAGCCGTCTCACAAAACTGCTCAGTAAATTTGGTATTGAATAATATAGAATAAACATTGATGGATATAAAATAAACTTTATTTAATATTGTATAAATAAAGTACATAAAATTAGTACAAAAGCACAATCTTTTTTGCTTAAATAGTTATTATCGAATGATGAATGTTTAGTTTGTAACGGCATACAGGTCTTTTTCACGACAATCTATTCGGACTTGCACCATACCAACTACCGTGTCAGATTCTATGGTTATCACTTCCTGTTTGTCGCTTCCTGGTAGTCGATTTTTGTCCAGTTAATCAACTGACTGGTTAACTCGTGGTTTATCTTCTAGTCCATTTGTTCAAGCCATCCAGTAGATGAACGAAGAAAATGTTCTAGTCAAATTTGGAAGTGTCTATGTGATTCCCATTATATTATCAGAAAAACTTTATTTTATATGTTTTAAGGGTATAGAGTATTCAGATAACCTGTAGGCAATTAAGTATTTGAAGCATATCAGCAATAGCCATGGAAGTCATCAATACAAACATGACTCTGTACTGATTCATGGGTATTAAACGAGCACCTAACTATGGGGTTTTATGGGATATACAATACATTTTTATCCATCACCGTTAAAGGCTTTTTAAAAGAGAGAATCTCCAATAATTGTGATTAAAGTGCCTTGATTAGTAGAGAACCGTCTGAAATCTCAAAATTCCTGCCCCACTATTGTCCGGTAAGTTTAGAGTCCGTCGTCATTTTTGCAGCAAAATGGTGTCGTTTTTCTCGTCCTCACACCAATTGGTCTCGCATCAATTTCAGTTTCTGTCAATTTCATTTTCAGATAACTTTACGGGTTGCTTCGAAGCAAGGGACAGGGGAATGATGTGGAGTCATGTTGTCTAGCGCTCTTTCGTCAAGACTCCCTGAAACAAAAGACGAATACGTAAGTTAGCAACGAGGATGTAAGAAAGAAGCTACGCTTAAATGTGCGTACATTGACAAGCAACAATTAATACAACTTTCATATTGTACGATGAGAGGAAGACTAATGAAAAATTGTTCATTAAATCGATTACCGTTGGTAACTGGATATTCGAAGGGACTCTAGCCAATAAGAAGCGCGACAGTGTCACTCGGAACCAGCGGCTGTCTGCGAAAGTAAGTGACGTAGAAACGACACTGATTACGGATCGCGCAGAGGAGCCTGATGATGGTCCGTGTAACCTTGCACAGGTAAATTTTCGTTTTTCATTTTTGGTTTCACAAAGTCACAAATTCAAATTTAACGGTCAATTTTCGTTTTTCTTCCCGCAACAAAAAAAATCAAATATTGAAAATGGCCTCGATTTCCTTTTTTAATTTCAAATTTGACGTAACAAGGTTAAGTGCGCACGCGCAAGGGTTATGCTATCATTGACCGCGGAGTAGTATGGAAAGCGCAAATCGGGTCGTATATGCAGGTGTGGAGCGTAATCCGGAAAACCAGTGGGGTCGAAGACATGGGAGTTTCATATACACTATACCAGACTGCGCCTGCATAGGGTCGAGTGGGCATGCGCAGCAGGTATGAGGCATGATACGGAGAACAACGGGGTTGAGACACGTGGGAGTTTCATTGAACGAGATACCTGGAGTCTGGCATTCCCACTAGGGTAGTATAATAAATACGTGGGTACCCTAATTATAACCCCAAATGTGTGGGCGTGTGAAATTAATGCGTTGAACCGAGATGATGCCCACACTTAAAGTGTTGAAGCGTTTTTTGATGTCCGGCGTCAACGTGTTGAAGCGTTTGCCATCCGCGCGTTTTTGACGCTTAGCGTTGACGGGCGTGTGAATGCTCCAATGCTCCAGGTCCCAAGAACAGTGGGGGATGAGTGGATCTGAAACGTTGAAGCATTCAGCCGTCCGGCGTCAATCGTGGCGGTTGTGTGCGGTCCATCAGCGCGATGCTTTATTCTAATTGGTATTACACGTTTTGTTGGTACCTTTATAAGTACGGTACTATATTTTAAAACAATAACCAATTGCGGCTGTGTGTACGAATGCAGTTCGCTTTATAGTGCATGCTCTTAAAATCTATTTTTAGCACTGTGAAAAGCCAAGACTGTGTCCTAATTGGCTAAAGCCCCAGTGGCTATAATCAATGATAACAGCGGGAGAACGTACTACGCTAGCGGGAATGCCAGGCTCCAGGCATCTTGTTTAGTGAAACTCACTTGTATCTTATGCTCTGCATCTCCTATACAGCCCCATTTGCTTTTTCTATTCTACACATCGTACCGTAAGTGACGTTGTATAAATCTTGCGAGTGGGCACTTAACATTGATACGTCTAAGTTAAGCTCAAAAAAAACAAAAACGAAAAACGGACAACTCAAGGCAATTTTGCAATATTTGGTTTTCATTTTTGCGGAAAGTAAAACGAAAAACGGAAATTGAAATTTGACTGTCAAATTTCAATTTTTGATTTTGAGAAATCCCCCCCCCCCCCAAACAAAATAAAAACGAAAATACATCATCAAATTTTAATTTTTGATTTTCGGAAACCAAAACGATAAACGAAAATTGAAAATTGACGATCAAAATTCAATTTTGAGATTACAAAAACCAGAAACGAACACTGAAAATTGACGGTCAAATTTCAATTTTTGATTTTGAGAAAACAAAAACGAAAATTGAACAGTGTAAGGTTTCACGGACCACTGATGTCCTATTTGTCCTATCAACTTTGTTCAAAATCTCTTCCTATCTCGCAAGAGATTTTCATAGCGTTGTAGATATTGTATTCATAGTTTAGAAAATGAGATATTTTGAACAGATGGTACAATCTCAGTTTATTATGAAAGAAAACACAGGAAGGAAGCAATCAGAGATTGCTCAATTGTATGCCCCCCCCCCCCCTTCCGCTTTAATCCGACACTGCCATTGTTCTGTTGTTTATTGGTTGGTGGAGGCCTAATTTGGATAATTATATAAATTCTGATTCAGTCACTTTTTTTGCCAGGCCTCACATAATACATATTCCAAGTATAAACCAACAAGTGATAATACGATGTTTCGATGCAAGATGGTCGCCAGGGCTTTCGCCAAATCCGAAAATGTGATCTGGTTATGAGACCTACATTCCTTGGGAGTATATTGTGGTGAAATTATGAAGCGATCAGCGAACTTTGAATTTTGCACCCAATTCACTCTTTTTGGGGCAATTTCATAATTCAGGACCCATGTTGTCTGCTTTGGAATGTAGCAGACAATGTTTGGAATAACATATAATATAGCCATTTTCCTGGTCACGCTGCACAACTACAGGGCACTGACCACATATCCTGCAAATTTCATAATTGTCCATACAATATTAATCGAGATCCAGCCGGACAAGTCCCAATTCACAAAAATTTGAAGAAAAAAGGGCCATAACTCTTGAAAATATATGCGAAACGCGGAGAAACTTCACGCTGCATAACTACAGAGCACTGACAACATATCCTGCAAATTTCATAATTGTCCATACAATATTAACCGAGATCCAGCCCGGACAAGTCCCAATTCACAGAGAATTCAGGAACAAAGGGCCATAACTCTTGAAAATATAAGCGAAACGACCTTTACGCTGCACAACTGTGGGGCACTGACCACATATTATGCAAATTTCATACTTGTCCATACAAATATTAACCAAGATCCAGCCCGGACAAGTCCCATTCACACAGATTTCAGAAAAAGGGCCATAATGAAAATTATACCGGAACTCGGAAAAAAATCAACGCTGCACATCTACGAGGCATTGGCCACATTCCATGTAAGTTTCAATCCTGTCCATTAAATAGTAACAGAGATATTGCGCGGACAAGAAATTCGGACGGACGGAGGGACAGACGGACGGACAGACGGACGGACAAAGCGATCGCTATATGCCCCCTTGTTTTACATACATATTCTTGTGAGTACTGGTTAGAGAGGGTATTCTCCGGTGTAGGCTGGACTGGCGCTGCAAAAAAGAAGATTATGTTAAGTTGCAGAGATCACACAGAGAAGTCCCTCTAATGCCCTCATTTTGAAAATATGCATTAAATAAGAGTTGAGTGTAAAGATGCCAAATTGGTGGAAAAAGCAACTTCCACAATTATTTTTCTATGTGATGATCTCGGATATCCGATTTATATTATATGATCTGCTCAGAAACAAATCAGAGAAGGAGTGTGAAGACAGTGCCTGATGTGACGTCAAATAGAGAGCTCCGTGATGTCAGCCATTCCACACCGCTGTCAAACAAACGCCAGACGTAGGAAGCTATGACGTTTGGAATGTCGTATACGTAGACCCTATTATCACGACGTAAATCAGGCACGGCATTTAGTCGCCAGACGTCAATTTTTCCACCTCTTGCATATCTTATCAAATCAGCTGCCTTTTCTGTTTTTGATCAGTTGACTAAAATCGGATTTCCAAAGAAGTCACACGGCAAAGCAGTTGTTTTTATTAATTAGTTTGACAACCAATGGGAGAGCTTTGACGTCAAGTGTTATTCATACAAATTTCAATCAATCTAATTAAAATTAAATCCTATCTGCTCCCCATTTGGATACTGTCGCTTGTAGGATCTAACAGACTTGCAGTAACTCGCGTGTTAACCAATCCCGAGAACGCTTCATAGTTCTTTGAAGGAAACATTGATGACAAAGAATTTTGGTTGGCTCAGCCGAAATATCCGGCTCGCTGGCGGGGTGTCTTTTCATGTTGCCGCGGTCCCGACATTGTGGCGCCATCATACGGGGTAAATATATGGACTGATCTTTGGTGTAAACATCATATGCGGTGATTACAACAGTCATAACCCCATGTGGGACGACAATTGCATCAAGGCAGACGAAAACTAATTTTGAAACTAATTAATGTCAGCTGGCAGACCAAACAACTTCCAAGTAAATGGAAAACATCTATCGTTATCCCAATCCCAAAACCGGGTAAAGATCCATCAGACAGCAACTCTTACCGCCCAATTTCTCTCACTTCAAATCTATGCAAAATAATGGAAACTATGGTAAAGAATAGACTGGAATTTCATATGGAAAACAACAACTTATTAAACAAAACCCAAAGCGGCTTTCGTAAGAACAGAAGTACATTAGACCATATAACCAGATTACAACACTCGATAAAAAAGGGGAATGCCAAACATCAGTACACACTAGGTATCTTCCTAGACATAGAAAAAGCATTTGACCTTGTATGGCAGGACGGCATAATTATTCAATTAAGCAAACTTGGGATTAAGGGAAGAATGCAACACTGGATAAAAAACTTCATAAACAACAGAAATTTTAAAGTTCGCATAGGAAACACCCTATCCACCGACCATCAACTAGAAAACGGTACCCCTCAGGGAAGCGTCATTAGCCCCACCCTTTTTAACATCCTCATCAATGGCCTAGCCGATGAAATTGACACGAAACATCCAGAAGTAGAACAGTCCCTATTTGCTGACGATTCTGCCCTCTGGAAAACCGCACGTTCCATCAAAAAACTTACAGGTATAATGCAAAAAACACTAGATACAATTAGTGGTTGGGCGGATAAATGGGGCTTCAAATTTTCCGCTCTCAAAACAACGGGTATTATATTCTCAAACAATAAACACATTGACGTTAAACTAACACTAGGAGGTCGGAAAATTGAATTCAAAAATGGTGTTAAATATCTTGGTATGATCTTTGACAGAAAACTCACATGGAAAGACCACATCGATCAACTAGTTCTCCGGTGCAATAAAGACCTGAACCTCATGAGGTGTGTCTTCCAAAAACCAAAAAGAGACTTACGAACTTGTACATATAGCGATTCTTATTTACTTCTATTTATATCTCCTACTAATCTCTCATTGTTATTTATTATTTATCTATTTATTTATCTATTTATTTATTTATTCATTTATATATTTAGCGCTGGAAAAGATATTCAATAAACAAAGTAATGTACCGCGAAATTCGAATAAAACATTGAATTGATGGGCCGCGAAATCCGAATGAGAAGCGGCCCTTAAACTACAATTTCAATCAAAAAAGGTGTGTGTCTGGGACAAACTGGGGAGCGAATAAATATAGTTTGATGAAATTATACCAAACGCTCATTAGGTCAAAAATAGATTACGGGTCCATCGCCTACCAATCAGCATGTAAGACACAACTAAAAAGAATAGACAGCATTCAATATTCTGCTCTAAAAATAGCTACTGGAGCCTTCAAGGGAGCCGCCCTATGTAGTCTTCAAATAGAAACCAATGAGAAACCTCTTCATTTAAGACGAGAGGAACTGTCCCTGAAATATGCAGGAAAAACTAGAGCTAAGGGCGAAAATCACCCATGCCACAAAATTTTTGAAGATAAAAGTGAATATGAATATCTAAAGAAAAACTGGGAAAAAGACTCCGCCCCCCTCGGCTACACCGTAAATAACCTATTCCAAGAGCACGAAATACCCATCGCACACATCTGCGACACAGACAAAATCATTAGACCACCCTGGGAATTAGAGTCGCCCCACGTGGACACAAGTATTCACGACTACCTCACAAAGAAGGTCAACCCAGACTTTATAAGAGCCATCACTCTTGAATATATCAACCAAAACTGGAAAAATTACATAAAAATCTATACAGACCATGGAGCTAAAATAGATGGAGGCACAGCTCCGTCAGATCAAAGTGTACCATGTGCGTGACCGCCTCAGTGGGATTCCAACGGATTAGCAAAGGGATTAAGACAGACTCGGTCTTGCTCGGCAATTATCGGTTTTACGCGCACGCGTCGTAGTAACATTATCGCGACCACGTAAAGAGATAGTGTATTGTGAATGTGAATTGATACTCAACCTCCCGCTGTTGGTATCACCAAGGCTTGTGGCATTACACAACTGAACAGATCATTTATTCGGGCAGTATGTTAACTATGATCAGGGGGGTGAATGCTAAGGTAGATTTCGGGGGGAAATAAATATAGCAAATATGCCATCTTGTTTGTAGAAATGGTGTCTGGATATATTTGATTTATTGGTAAATTTTAACGTCTTTTATTTTAAAAACCAATGTCCAAATCTGTCATATGTCAATAAAAATCCATTAAAAGATATTACACTTTTACGACCATATCGCGTATTTTGCGGCCCATCAAACTTGTTAGGGCCTATCCACAACATACCAGTATGATTCATTTCTTTATTATCTGAAACAAGTATAAATATAGCAGCAAGCTGCAATCCTCGGGTTGCAAGCACATATCGCCGCCATTGAACCAACAGCATTAGTTTTAGACCTGGAAGTGATTGGTCGATGGCGGCCATCTTTTTTAACAAATGAACTTGATAAGTTATAATGTAGGAGAACTCTGTCCATTGATCATGTATACCAAGTTTCACAACGATCGGAGCAGCGGTTTCAGAAGCGAAGATCAATGAAGAATTGAAGCTAAATCCAATATGGCCGCCAAACCATTCAGCCAATCGAAAATATTTGCTTTCAGTGCAACAGACCATGGCCTTCCCGACATATCGCAGTGACCTAGAAATCCGTATCTATCAGGGTTCAAGAGAATAAGCCGTTGCAAAATTGGCAAAGTTTTTCACAGAATTCAAGATGGCGGCCAAACCACGTGACATAGGAGCAAAATATTTGCATATTCGTGATCGCCATATTGCAATGCATATATGTAGTCATTTTCCCGATCCAAATCCGTTAAATGAAAATCCGACAATTTTGATTGGTCAATGGCGGCCATTTTGTTTTACACCGCAACCTTTTTTTACCAATTCGGCTTCTACAGTCTCTAGACCTTGATCCATAGATCATGTGTGCCAAGTTTCACGATAATCGGTTCAGCGGTTCAGGAGAAGAAGCTTTTCAAAGGTTTGGGGTTAAATCCAAGATGGCCACCAACGATTCCGACCAATGGGCTTCTTCCTAGGATATGCATTAGACCTAAAGGGCCCCAACCACCATGTGAAATTTCAGCTTCGACGATGCAGTAATTTTGATTTTATAGAATGGACAAAATCTGGCGGAAAGAAAAAGAATAATAAATATAGCCGCGAGCGGCAATCCTCGGGTTGCAAGCACATATCGCAGGCAATGAACCAACAGCTGTAGTTTTAGAACTGAAAGCCACCTTATTTGGCAAAACGTCATTTGCTGCCCTTTAGATCTAATCTACATAGTTACCACTGAAGAACAATCTGTCAATTCGCAAATTTGGGTGATTTACATCTGAGAATAGCGGGAATACTATTGAAGTTACGTTGAAATGGTTGACATACTTCCGAAAGAGCTCCTCCTGGATAATATAATGCAACAAACTGCAAGGTTGTACCAGAGTTATAGTCTCTAAAAGATGTGTTCAGTTTCTGACAAAATTCAAGATGGCGGCCAAACCACGTGACCGAGGACCAAAATTTATGCATATTCGTGATCGCCATATCCCATTGCATATATGTAGCCACTTTCCCCGTCCAAATCCGTTACTTGAAAAATCAACAATTTTGATTGGTCAATAGCGGCCATTTTGTTTTACGGAGCAAATTTTCAAATCGTAATTTGAGAGCTCCAGATCCATAGATCATGTGTACCAAGTTTCAAGTCAATCGACCTAGTGGTTCTAGAGAAGAAGATCTTGAAAGGTTTAGGGTAAATCCAAGATGGCTGCCAAAGCATCGGACCAATCAGCTTCTTCTTTGGGTATTCATTAGATCTAATGGGATCAACTACCACGAGCTCACCAAATTCATCATCGTTGTGTCCCATAACTTACATATAGTCACTTCCGCTATCAAAATCCGTTACATTAAAAATCCGATAATTGACAAATTTGGGTGAATTACAATGGAAAATAACGCGAAAACTATTGAAGATAGGGGAAAATGGTTCACATACTTCCGAAAGAGCTGCACCTGGACAACATAATGCAACAAACGGCAAGGCTGTACCGCTCGTAGTTCTCGAGATATAGGCTCTACAAGATGTGCTCCGTTTCTGACAAAATCCAAGATGGCGGCCAAACCACGTGACCGAGGACCAAAATTTTTGCATATTCGTGACCGCCATATCCCAATGCATATATGTAGACACCGTTCCCGTCCAAATCCGTTACTTGAAAAATCAACAATTTTGATTGGTCAATGGCGGCCATTTTGTTTTACGCAGCAAAATTTCAAATCGTATTTTGAGAGCCCCAGATCCATAGATCATGTGTCTCAAGTTTCGAGCCAATCGACCCCGCGGTTCCAGAGAAGAAGATCTTTGAAAAAAACTTTTTTTTGAGGGTAAATCCAAGATGGCCGCCGGGGCTTTTGACCAATCGACTTCTTCTTTTGATATGCATTAGATCTCTCGATCCCCAATACCTATGTGAAGTTTCGACTTCATCGGTTGAACGACGGCTGAGGAAATTTTGATACAAAATCCGGCGGAAGAAGAAAAAAAATAATAATAATAATAATAATAATAATACCAATAATAAGAGGTTTGCAGCCTCTGGCTTGCAACCCTAAATATAGCCGCGAGCGGCAATGCAGGGGGCCAAGATACAGTCCAGTCTTGGCCTCCTTCAAAAAACACTTTTTCTTGGTCAGCAGCACGTGGGAAACACGATTCTGGCCATTGTTTGCGCCCCAGATGGCTCCTTCATGGAAATCAAAATGTTAGTACGTTGAAATAGGTACAGAAAACGGTCCCTGGAGTCCAGACAAAGACCTGAATGGAGAAAGTTGAGCTTGAAATTTAGTCGCCTGGAGATAGCGCTTCTCACAGTGTGCTTTTGTGAAGTTTACTTTCAGCCATATGCTCAGACCTACTCAAATTTCACGTTCTACCATAGCTTCGGAACTATTAATACGATCATCCTGCAATTTCTCTGTCATCATAGCAGTTATACAAGGAGTACCTATGCCAAAACTCAGAATAACCCGACTCGTTGTTTGTGTAATATTGAACAGAATTACTTCTCAAATTGTGCGATTTTCGGCATTATTTGAAAATTTGACAGTTTTGATTCCTCTATAGCGGCGAAACTATTGAACCTACGTAAAAAGGGTAAACACACTTCTGAAAGAGCTGCTTCTGGACAATATAACACAACAAACTATAAGGCTGTACCTATCGTAGTCCCAGAGATATAGGCTCTACAAGATGTGCTCCGTTTCTGACAAAATTCAAGATGGCGGCCAAACCATGTGACCTGGGAGCAAAATTTTTGCATATTCGTGATCGCCATACCGCAATGCATATATGTAGTAACTTTCTTCATCCAAATCCGTTATTTGAAAATCCGACAATTTTGATTGGTCGATGGCGGCCATTTTGTTTAACGTACAAACTTGCTAAGACTTATTTTGAGAGACCCTGATCCATCGATGACATGTACCAAGTTTGGAGTTAATCGGTTTAGCTGTTCAGGACAAGAAGATTTTCAAAGGTTTTCGGCTAAATCCAAGATGGCCGCCGGAGCTTTTGGCCAATCGGCTTCATTGGAGGATATGCATCAGTTCCCATCAGGGCTAATCACCATGTGAAGTTTCAGCGACATCGGTGTATCGGTGTTGACTGTACGGATGGTACAAAATCCGGCGGAAGAAGAAGAAGCAGAATAATACCAAATATAGCCGCGAGCGGCAATGTAGGGGCCAAGATTTCCATTATATATACTACACATTTTCCGGAAAGTTTAATTTGTCAAGATTGCGAGCGCCTTAGGTCGAGTGTGAACTTTCATCCTTATGCGCTGTTATCCAAACAATTGCTAAAAGATAAACTATTGAAAGTCTATGGTTTTCTGTATGAGTCCGCTGTATCTGGGCACTGAATTTATGTCGCTCAATACTAATTGCGTCCATGTACATCAACATACTTCAAACAGCATGCTAATTGGGGGCGGAAATTGTATGCCTGCCCCTGCAACAACGCGAATGCATTCTTACTGTCAATTCCAAACACACATACATATATATATCCCCTCAATCAAAATTGGTGACCTGTTCCAGAAACTTCAGCCACGAATCGTGTGAAACAAACAACGACAAGATACAGTGGCAGAGATGCCGTTTCAATTACGTATTTTGGCGCGCGATTTTAGTCGACTGGGTATTGTTCCCAAATTGGTAATGAAATGTCCAACCTTGTTTGCACCCGCCCATTCGTGCTTCAACTGGGAACATTCCACATGAAAAGAAGACATCAAATACTCCCTCGTTTCAGGGACTTTAATCATCGACACCTAAATGATATCCCTGCCGAGCAGCTAAGTTCCGCTTTGCAGCCGTGAGAGGAACACTCGCGCGTATTTGAAGACAGACGCGCGCACTTCCGATGAATCAAAATATTCACCTTTTGTTTGAATACCAGGATCGCTGGATCGCTAACCCTCTGTCTACCCTGTATTATGTCAAACTAACGGCTCTCTCGTAACTGTTCAAGTTTTCCACAATTACTGTTCCCGGTACGGAGTCATTGTCAACGAAAGAACACAGCATTGGAAGAAAAGGGCACCAAATTAGAAGTTCGTAACTATTGCGGTTCCAGAGAAGAAGATCTTAGAGTGCTTTAGGGAAAATCCAAGATGGCCGCCGAACATTTCGACCAATCGGCATCTTCTTTGGATATGCATTAGATCTAATAGGCTCAACCACCACGAATCCGTCATATTCTGCATTGGCGAGTCCATAACATACATATAGTCACTTCCGCTATCGAAATCCGTTGCTTGAAAATCTGATAATTGACCAATTTGGGTGAACTTCGATTGAGAATAGCGGGAAAACTATTGAAGCTAGGCAAAAACGGTTGACATATTTCCGAAAGAGCTGCTCCTGGACAATATAATGTAACAAACTGCAAGGTTGTACCACCCATAGTTCCAGAGTTATAGCCGG
>JAVTVY010045464.1:0-21024 GCA_036873755.1 Hanleya hanleyi
GCAAAATCATTAATGATCTATCTCTGATTCCGTTGGAGTGCTCAGTGGAAAATTTGGTATACATCATTGATGCATCAAGAGACTTACGATGAATGACGGATCTGGTTTCTCTGATTGGGCGGAAATCTTGGCGGCCATCTTTAATTTATTCAGAATCTTTGATGATGTTTATCTCTGATACCATTCAAATGTTCTATACGAAACTTGATTTACAGCATCGATGTATGAAGAGACTTGTATTAATGAATAACCACATTAGTTCCTCTGAGTGACGGGAAGGATGGGCAACCATCTTTAATTTATGTAAAATCCTTAATGATCTCTATCTCTGACACTGTTCAAATGCTCAATGTAAAATTTGGTATACATTATCGACGCATCGTCTCGGTTACTTCTACACGATGTGCCTAGGATACAGTACTATACTATACACAATTTTTTGTAATTCAGCATCGCAGAAAACCACCATCGATTGCGTTTTAAATGGTAAAAGGGTTAGGAAAGAACTAAAAATATACTTCAATGCAGAGTGATTTTGATTGACGCCAGAAATCGCTCAGAACGCTTCTTCGGCGATCTAGACCCCAGGAGCATCTGGGGCCTGGGCGGCCCCTGGATCCTCACCTAAAGTGCAATGATAGTGGCCGTACCACTTTGAATTTGCTTCCGACACCCCTGTATTAACAGACAGTGTCAACATACTGTTCCAGCTGTCTCCCGTTCAGTGATTGGTCATTTGACCCCGCCATTTTAAACTAATACGAGCATTTTCATTGGATCACTATTAGATAAGACCCACCCCAATCTTCATACACAACCACGTGACTGTCTCAGTTGACTGATGACATAGCGCGGCCTCGTTTTTCAATCTACCGTCTAACTGGGAAAATGTTGTTGTTGCTGCATCAGCCGATCATTAGCCCCCTGTAGAAGATACTATAGGCTAATACATGTGGGCTACCATGCCATGAGATGATGCTTGGGATTGCATTTCGCTCACTTGCACCTACAGGTGGCGACAACTGGTGGCAATTTAAAATTTGGTTTCCGGGCAACAGGTTGATGCCTTCAGCTTCTCGTCAAATTTGGTTTGCAGATAATGCCTTGAGATGTCACTTGGGGATGCTTCTCGGTGCTTCACTGCATGGAAACTATATCACAGAAGCAATCAACTTTCAGTCAATCGTTCTGAGTTGATCTTAAAACTTGGGAAGGCAGAAAGACTCTTCCACATCCAACGCCTATGAAGCAGCAGTTGCCTCCCTCATGTATATCCCCTAAGACCAACAATGCTAAAAAATATTGCTGCCATTTCGGCGGGGGACCTAGCATCCTCTGGCTGCTTGTTTGACTAGGTTTTGGTGTGTGTGCCTGCATTCGTCCGGTGTCCGTCCGTCCGTCCATCTGCTTGTACATGTATATACAGGCTTTGTCTGCAAGATACCTTGAGAACTATTGGATGGAATTTCACCAAACTTGGATGGAAGCTTCATTGGGATAGCCCCCGCATTTGATCAGGTTTTAGTGTATGTGTGCATGCATTCACCCGTGTCCGATGTCCGTCCAACCGTTCATCTACTTGTACATGTATATACAATGAAAATCGCTTCTTTGTAATTAATATTTTTAGATACGCAGCTTTGTTTAAGATACTTATTGCTACATTCATTTTATAGCACTTTCCCTTAAATTATGTGCCCATTCAAGGCAAGGTGGGAGGTTGGGGGAGACGTATGTTTTTGCCCAAAAAAACAACCAGCATAGGCTTCATGCCGGAGCGGCAACTCAAGGGTCAAAGCGGAACCTCTAGTTTAAACAGTAGTATTTATTGTGAATAAAAAACCTTTTTTATCTGAATTCCCTTCTTAAATTTTTATTTTACCCCTTGCTCAAAAGTGGCATGGGGTTTTGTCATCCTCATATGCATCTTGTATATCAATGCATCACAATTTACTTGTTGCCTACATATCATAGGAAGGAGCATGCCTGGGCTTTACACCATAGTCATCACAAATCAGAAGTTAACATTGACATATCAGCAACATTGACATTTATTCTAGATCATCAGACCACTGGTCACAGTTCTAATTTTGACATTTTTAGAGGTTAGTCTTATGTAATTTCCAAGATTATGGAGCTTTTGGCATGAAACTTGGCCTCAGACATTTGAATCTCAGAACTGATCTTCGACATATTTTGTATGTTCACCAACATATTTGAATGGCATAATTGACATTTTGGAATTGTGAGATGGAATTCCATTTGGTAACAAATTACGTGGAATTTGTAATCTGCACCTTTTATCTCAAGAGCCCTTATATACTTGTGCATAATATTAATATTACGCAATTCTGTTGGGGTAATTCTAAACCTCTTATACCAAAATGCCAGAAATCCAGACACCCCCTCTAGAGCCTCGATCCATACATTCCGGCATACCTGGACCGCTCTAAACATTCTCACCAATTAGACCTCAGTTTTATTCTATTAATAATATTATTAATTGTCCCCCGCTACTTAGTAGGGGGGGGACTTAGAAACACCGGTGTCCGTAATTCCGTAATTCCGTAGTTCCGTAATTCCGTGATTCCGTAATTCCGTAAGATTTTCTTGTCCGGACAATAACTCGTGAACGATTCAACCGATCAACTTCAAACTTGGGGTGTGCCTTGACATTGGCGAGAGGACGGTTGGGATTGTTTTTCAGCAATGTGCGTAATCCAATATGGCCGCCGTCAGCCATTTTGGATTATAAGCAGTACGATCTTAGATTTTCTTGTCCGGACAATAACTCGTGAACGATTTAACCGATCAACTTCAAACTTGGGGTGTGCCTTGACATTGGTGAGAGGACGGTTGGGATTGTTTTTCAGCAATGTGCGTAATCAAATATGGCCGCCGTCAGCCATTTTGGATTATAAGCAGTTCGATCTTAGATTTTCTTGTCCGGACAATAACTCGTGAACGATTTAACCGATCAACTTCAAACTTGGGGTATGCCTTGACATTGGTGAGAGGACGGTTGGGATTGTTTTTCAGCAATGTGCGTAATCAAATATGGCCGCCGTCAGCCATTTGGGATTATAAGCAGTTCGATCTTAGATTTTCTTGTCCGGACAATAACTCGTGAACGATTTAACCGATCAACTTCAAACTTGGGGTATGCCTTGACATTGGTGAGAGGACGGTTGGGATTGTTTTTCAGCAATGTGCGTAATCTAATATGGCCGCCATCAGCCATATTGGATTATAAGCAATTGGATCTTAGATTTTCTTGTCCGGACAATAACTCGTGAACGATCCAACCGATCAACTTCAAACTTGGGGTGTGCCTTGACATTGGCGAGAGGACGGTTGGGATTGTTTTTCAGCAATGTGCGTAATCCAATATGGCCGCCGTCAGCCATTTTGGATTATAAGCAGTACGATCTTAGATTTTCTTGTCCGGACAATAACTCGTGAACGATTTAACCGATCAACTTCAAACTTGGGGTGTGCCTTGACATTGGTGAGAGGACGGTTGGGATTGTTTTTCAGCAATGTGCGTAATCAAATATGGCCGCCATCAGCCATATTGGATTATAAGCAATTGGATCTTAGATTTTCTTGTCCGGACAATAACTCATGAACGATTTAACCGATCAACTTCAAACTTTGTGTGTGCTTTGACATTGGTGAGAGGACGGTTGTGATTGTTTTTCAGCAATTTGCGTAATCTAATATGGCCGCCTTCAGCCATATTGGATTATAAGCAGTTGGATCTTGTCCGGACAACAACTCGAGAACGATTCAACCGATCTACTTCATATGTGGGGAGTGCCTTGACATTGTTGAGAGGAGGATTAGGATTGTTTTTCAAGGACGTGCTTAATCCAATATGGCCACCATCAGCCATACTGGATTTCATTGGATTTTAAGCAGTTTGATCTTGTCCGGACAATAACTGGAGTACGATTCAACTGATCTACTTCAAACTTGGGGAGTGCCTTGACATCGGTGAGAGGACGGTTTGGATTTTTTTTCAGCGATGTGCATAATCCAATATGGCCACCGTCAGCCATATTGGATTATAAGCAGTTGGATCTTAGATTTTCTTGTCCGGACAATAACTCGTGAACGATTTAATCGATCAACTTCAAATTTGGGGTGTGCCTTGACATTGGTGGGAGGACGGTTGGGATTGTTTTCCAGCAATGTGCGTAATCTAATATGGCCGCCGTCAGCCATATTGGATTGTAAGCAGTTGAATCTTGTCTGGACAATAACTCGAGAACGATTCAACCGATCTACTTCATACCTGGGGAGTGCCTTGACATTGTTGAGAGGAGGATTAGGATTGTTTTTCAAGGACTTGCTTAATCCAATATGGCCACCATCGGCCATACTGGATTTCATTGGATTTTAAGCAGTTTGATCTTGTCCGGACAATAGCTGGAGTACGATTCAACTGATCTACTTCAAAACTTGGGGAGTACCTTGACCTTAGTGAGAGGACAGTCATGTATTATGTTTTATGGATGTGCATAATCGAATATGGGTGCCATCTGCTGTATTAGATTATGTTAAGCTCATCAGCGATATCTCCATTTTCAAATCATACTGTTATCAATGATATGAGATATCGACTCCAAAAAATCGACCATAGAGGTCCATGGCCCCCGCAGCAGCAGCGCCAGTTATGGTGGATGTAATCCACCATAACTGGTGCTGCTAGCGGGGGACATGGACCTCTATGGTCGATTTTTCTATTTTATTCATGAATAGAGCTGACGTGAATTTACTGTGCTCCACCAAATTAGAGAAAAATCATTCCATTGGATTTATATTCATGCTTTTAGGCCTCGCTGGGTATTGGTCCATGAGTTTTTACCCCTTGGCCAATTTTGGCCGAAGGGCATTGTCGTCATCCTGTACGTCTGTCCGTCCGTCACAGCTTTCTCATTGCCAAAATATCTTTAGAACTATTTATGCTTGTGGACCGATCAGGGCTTGGAAGACATACTGACATAGTCTAAAGAATTTCTACCTAAAGCTGACTTCGGCATGTTGTTGTTTTTTGTTTTTACCCCTCAGCCCATAGGGCTGTGGGGTCTTGTCGTTGCCATGTACGTACGTCTGTCCGTCCGTCCGTCCGTCAACATGTTCTTGTCCGTTGAATATCTGCAGATCTATGAAGTCGGGCCTGACCAAACTTTGGCGAGAGCTTCCTGAATGTTGACTGATGAAATGATTAGATTTTCAGATGGCTATGATGATTTCATGATTTTTAATTATTTTTTTTATTATTTATTGATGGCTCAGCTGCTGCACTGTTATCTATACCCATCAACATGTTCTTGTCCGCTGAATATCTGCAGATCTATCAAGTCGGGCCTGACCAAACTTTGGTGAGAGCTTCCTGAATGTTGACTGATGAAATGATTAGATTTTCAGATGGCTATGATGATTTCATTATTTTTTATTATTTTTTTTTATTATTTATTGATGGCTTAGCTTTTGCACTGTTATCTATGCCCATCGGTTACCCTTGGTTACATGTTTCATTGTGACTTTTGAAGGTTCCCTGATACAAGAAAGCCTGGTCCATTCAAGATTCAAGATTATCATTGGATGCACCCCCCCAATTCCCATTTATCTGGGAGCCTTCATGATGCTACACTTGTTCAACCTATGCACTACCCTCGGGAGGATTTCCCCACCCTTGGGGCACTAAATGTTATTGGACTTTTACTTATCTACAGCTTCTCAGCTTCATGTGATATGTATGAGATGTAGTGTACATTGTTTTTTCACACACACATGCGGAATCAGCTAAAATTTATTCTTTTATAGTAATAACTAACAGGTTGGTGACATTATTTTATTTCAGAAGTACAAGAGGAAATAACCGGCAGTATCGAACCCCTGTTTTTCTTCAATTTTGGTACATTGATTTATCCAAAAGCTTTTGCATGTTACTGTACCTTGGAAATTATTTAAAACAAGTGATTAGGAGAGCCCATTTTTAGCCTGACTCTGGGCAATTTTGAACCAGTTTGCATATCTGGATCTTATGCCTCCCCCCATAATGATAATGGTGGGTTTGTGTCCGTCATTGTGTTTCTATGCCATTAACTTGTTATCACACTTGTGCAATGTATAAATTGCCACTGATAAAGCTACACTTTCTTGCATGCTGTAATCCCAGTACACCACTCACGTGAAAACGAAGTCTATAAAATACGGTACAGAAATCACACAAACTGTATCCGCAAGGCTGTATCCAGGGATTTTTTGCAGGTTCCGATCCCAAACTCCCCAGTTCCTTTTCGTAATTCATTATTGAGGGTCCAATTTTTTTTAGTGAATTTCGGCGCAAAGAGCCTGTGATCAGTCACAAAACAGACGTTTATTAACATGAAATTCAATACCCAGCTATGCAATCGGGTCGATATTGAGGCTCCCAGAAGCTTTTTCTAGGAGTATTTTCTTCAGAAATCCTTTCGAAGTGAACAACAACAACACTACTTTCGTTTTTTGTTTCATTTGAGTTTTGGGCGCCCATACGTTTTCCGGAACTACATTGGTTCTACATGCAGCCCTGATCCTAGTTGACTAATAAAAACAGGCTGAGGGGTCCACGCACCTTTTAGGTGCTTGCCTGCAATTCATGTTTTTATTATCTCCACGAGTATTGGTGCAGCTTTACATCAGATGCTTTTCTCAGCCTAAGCCCCGAGGTCTTCCTACACATGTATGACAAGCGCTTCGAGATCATCGAAAAATCCCAGGGATGTGTGCGATAGTGACTGCAGGTGACATCATCGGGCTGTTTCAAAGTGGTTGGAGAAAATTCAAACGGGTGTTGAGGAATGAACTGAACTCCCACCACATTCATTTTTGTCGCAATGTCTACGTCCGCCATGTCCCCTTAATTAATCTCAAGTGCAAAGACACAAGTAACACCAGCATAAGGAAACTATATACACAAATTTATTTACAGGTTTGGCAGAATAGGGAAGCTAGGTACAGTCAGATTGGAACTTACAATTGTCAAAAGAACATATAAAATGACGAGAAGCGATTCAGAGAATAAAGCTTTACTCTGAATAGCTGTTACATGTAAACGTCAGTCCAATTAAACTAATACAAAGTACTGAAAGACTGGACCTAGCTTCCAACCCACATACGGATACGTCACATAAGGATAATACACAATAGAGGAGCAAGAAAAGAAAACAAAAGTTGAAGGGGTGGGTGGGTGGTAATTTAAGTAATAGACTTGATGATGATCACGGAATGAGATGAAATTCTAATTATGTGTCCAGTTTATATACAGGTAGCCAGTGGATAGAAAAACGCCCACTGTAAGGACAGCTGTATAAACAGTTGGGTGTCTTGAAGGCAGGTAATCTTGACAGCTATACATAGTACAAAGAGAACTGGACTTCAGATACACACATCCAGGGAATTAAGACCAGTGGCAGTTATATATGTGTGTATTCAGCTCGTCCACTACTGATACCGTAAACACACAAATGACAGGATGCATACAGGTAACATGCAAAACGATGCAATACATTATCTAGAACTATGTACACAGACAGAAGTCAACACAAGCACATGTGGTAGACCCCAGCAATAAATTCAAAGCCCTTTGTGATCTTTGCAGCAGGCTCAATTATACACTTTGAAATCTGTCAATCTCAAAATGTCTAAATTAATCTCAAGTGCAAAGACACAAGTAACACCAGCATAAGGAAACTATATACACAAATTTATTTACAGGTTTGGCAGAATAGGGAAGCTAGGTACAGTCAGATTGGAACTTACAATTGTCAAAAGAACATATAAAATGACGAGAAGCGATTCAGAGAATAATGCTTTACTCTGAATAGCTGTTACATGTAAACGTCAGTCCAATTAAACTAATACAAAGTACTGAAAGACTGGACCTAGCTTCCAACCCACCAAACCAAACGGCCAAACAAAATGAAAATAAATAAAAAAAATAGAAGTCAGTCACTGCTAAGATGTCGGCCTACATGTGCAGAGAATAAACGGGCCGCGGAGAATTTGGCAGAATCACTAAACTCAAGATAACCAAGATAAGCGTCCGAGGACCACCCCCCCCCAATGAATTGGATAAGTTCACCTTGAAGGCCTGCACTAAACGCCCAGCTGGCGCCAGCACGGCGAAAGCTATGTCCAGTACAATGGGTAGGAGGGAGGCCCAAACGCACAAGGGTAGATTTTAAAAAGGTAACGAAATCAGTTTGCGTAGCTGGACGCAGTCCACGAGGGCCAGGAATGGAAAATAGGGGGTCACCGGGAGATGTAGGAACGAGCCGTTGCATGGTATAGAAGGCATGGACGGGGCACAGCGCACAATCACGGATGGGCGCGAGGGGGACAACAAAGTTTAACAGGCCGAATTGGTTGGTTTTAGAGTATTTGAGTTGTACAAACAGACCATGTGGATGTGAACGGACATCACATCGACACAAATGCAGAGAAGGCCTGGAAGCAGCAACAGACTTGGGCAGCAGTGATGACTTGCGGGCCATCAAAAAGAAGGCAAAAAGAAAGGAACAAAACATGGTACACTGAAAAGGGTCCTGTAAGTCCAGGACACGCCAAATGCATAACAGAATGTCAGGGGTAATCGGCGGCGCACGTACCGGTGTGTGAAACATAGATTTCTTAAGTCCTCGAAAGGTTAAAGAAACGAAAAAGTCATTAATAGGAGGTGCATCGAGGCCTTGATATAAATGCCACAGCTTAACCGCATGAAGGTAGTTGTTTATGGCACTAGGCGCAGTGAAAGAACGAGAAAGAAATTGCACATACAAACATAATGTTTCAACAGTAGGTGGTTCCGAGGTGCAGCCAAAATATATACAAAACATAAGATAAAGTCTCCATTGAGTCCTGAGATTTGACTTGGTACCCGGTGCATAAGCGGCTATATGACTCCGCCGGGCTTCTCGCTGCAATATCGTAAGGTCCGTATCTGCAAGCAGAATAACTACCAATTAGACAGAAAGTCAAACACATTGTCGGGACAAATAGATTCCTGGTGCATTTGAAGATGGGTTATGGCATAGAAACTGTTACTAAGTTTGTTGTCTAAATGCCACCTTGAGAGAATGTCTGCCTGAGTGTTCCCAGAGCCCGGTACATGCACCGCCCGAAGCTCGAATTCCCCACTCGCACTATAATAACAGAGCTCACGGAGACAACTCAAGAGAGTAGGATGTCGAGCTCTTCCAGAGCTTAGCACAGTGACGACGGCAATGTTATCACAGCCCACCGTAATGCACATACCGCGCCACTTATGCTCCCACAGTTTGACGGCAGCCACAATCGCATAGCACTCGAGGACCGCGATGGGGAGGTCTTGTCGTGTAATCTCTTCAGGGAAAGCTAGATGGAAGAAAGCATCTTCACACCACCCCCACATCCAGTCAGACACGCATCAGTACAGAATGTAGCATCTGCATCTGCCCAGTGTTCCATTTTAATGATTGATACACCATTATACTGGAGCAGGAAGCTGAGCCACCACTGAATATCCTTCCGGAACTCATTATTGAGGTAGAGGTGATGGTGATTATGCGCCAAGCCACGGACACGATCCAAACGCCGTGCGATAAACAGCCGCCCTGGATTGACGCACCTGGCGATGAAAGCCAGTTTCCCAATCAACGACTGTAATTGTCTTTTGGAGGCTGAACGTCTTGTGAGCCAGTCTGGCAACAGGGTAAGAAGTTCTCTCAGCTTGTCTGGCGGTACTCTCATTTCCATGGTTAAGGTATCTATTTCGACACCGAGGAACGGCATAACAGGGCTCGGAGGCCAGGCTTTGTCCTCAGCCTCTTCAGCCCCAGTAACGTGAAACACATGTTCAAGTGTCCGAAAAGACTGATTTGCCTTATCAGGCGTATCAGCACCGCCAAAGTCATCGAGGTAATTTACACATGAAACGCCTTGTTGTTGGGCAATATAACAGAGAGAGTCAGTGACACGCTGACAAACATATGCGCCCGATCTCAGACCAAAAGGAAACACTGTGTCAATATAGATGGACTTTCTCCAGCGGTATGCTAGGAGATGAATATCACCCGGATCAACTGGTATTTGTCGATATGCACGGCGTAGATCACGCTTGAAAAGGAGACATCCACGGCCTTTCTCTCGAATAATGTCCAACAGATCATCCACAGTTGGATATGACAATGCGACCTCCTCACCCAGATAGGTAGATGTACTGATCTCATCGTTAACAGAGCTTCCCAGCGGCCAGCTCAAGTCCAGAATCACGCGTCTTTTGGTCCCATTGTCTTTATCAACTGTGTTAAGTGGTGAGAGGGTCAAAGGACAACAGAGTGGATTCTCGCTAAATGGCCCAATCGTGGCGCCATAAGCAAGTTCTGTTTTTAGGTAACTGTCCACGGCGGTAGGAAAGTTCAGAGCACCCTGATGTGTGCGAGAGCTGGCACAAGATGGCAATACTCCTGCAACGTATCCGACTGGAAAACCGTAATGTAACAGATCAACAACACGGGGATCTTCATAGTGCTCTAACAAATGACGTAACACTGGAATGTTCCAGTTCGAGTACACTGGGATCTGACACAGTTCCACATTGGGTCGGCCCGAGTGCCTGATCAAATCATGAATGGCTGAAATGTCAACATATGGATGGGCTGATGACGGGGTGTCATCCGAATGCAATGATGGAGAGGAAACGTTAGGCGATAAAGGTACGGGCGGGGGCGATGTTATAAACGATGACATAGGTCATGGCGTAGGCGATGGCGATGGCGTGGGCGTTGGCGATGGCGTAGGCGTAGACAATAGCGATGGAGTAGGCGTTGGCGTAGGCGATGTCACTGGTGACGGCGTAGTCGATGGTGTAAATGATGGCGTAGGCGTTGAAGTAGGCGTTGGAGTGGGCGAGTGTGCAGGCGAGAGCGATGACGATGATAATGGTGATCTATCCGGCGAAGATGGTGACATAGGTATATCAGTCACAAGCAGTGGTACATTAGGACATGGCGTATGTCAGTGCGGCTTACCACGTGCTTTAACACATGCAGACTCTGGGTGTCCACGTTCGACTTTGTCCGTAACCCAGCAGTAAGCACACATATGCGACACATCAGTCTCCACGCCCGAAACACGACCCCGGTGAACTTTTTTGTCTTCACGACATTCACCGGATTGCCAGGGTTTACAGAAGCGACGTCCAACTATCTCGAATGTTCTTCCCCGATTGGCGGCATGACCCGCAGGATTAACATATCGCTCTCCAGCACGTGCATGTACAATGAAAGACTCCAGCTCGGCGAAGGACTCGCCCCAATGAAGAGTGCCCCATTCAATCTCTATGAGCACAGCGGAATGGAAGTTTAGCACCGTGGACCATGGTCGAGAGCAAGCGTGGTACATTAGCTTCCGTAAATGTGCCAGCCGGCACTTATATTCCACACTTTCAGGTGACAGTTTCTCCAATATGGCAACAAACCCAGCCACAAATTGAGCTTGGCTGAGCTCTTCATATGTGATCTTCCGACTAATAAAATGCAAGCTTAAATGTGTGTGCGGCCAGTGCTGCGGATTGACCACGTGATCCGTCAGTTGGATATCTTTTCCAGATTTTAGCTTGGGTTTGGCGTAGCGGACATGATAAGTCTTACCTCCGTCCGAATCCTCCGAATCTTCACCCAGCGGAATAGCGGCTGCAATCCTCGAGTCGGCCATCATGGCTAGGTCTGTCCGCTTCCTAAGGTCTTTTGCTGTTCGTTTTTCACGTGTGCGGGGCGGATGAACCTCAGTATGAACCATTGTTTGTGGAGGCGTTTGACTTCTGACACTCATGTCCTGAAGTTGAGTCGACAGATGACGAACCTCATTCCGTAGATCAATGATTTCCTGTCGTTGGCTGGCATCAGCAACCTGTCGCTCCAATTCAGCTTTTTGTTGCTGGAGATCGGCTAGCTCCCGATCGAGTACTGAATGAAGATCATTAGCAGATGAACGAATGTCCAACGTTTGCATTCGTGGTACCGGCTTCCGAAGCATTCCACGTTTGGTGCGTGATAAAAGACCTCCTGTGCTATAGCCAGCACCAAGTAAAGGCCTGTCATCTTGTGAAGTATTCATAATCTCTTCATCAGACTCTATTACATTACTAGCATGAGTCTGCCCGATGGCGTGCAGTTGGCGATAGTCAAGGCGAGATTGTTTCCGAAGGCGACTAGCAGGGTGATCTCCCATACCGGCGAAAGGCGAAGGCGAATTTAAGTAATATACTTGATGATGATCACGGAATGAGATGAAATTCTAATTATGTGTCCAGTTTATATACAGGTAGCCAGTGGATAGAAAAACGCCCACTGTAAGGACAGCTGTATAAACAGTTGGGTGTCTTGAAGGCAGGTAATCTTGACAGCTATACATAGTACAAAGAGAACTGGACTTCAGATACACACATCCAGGGAATTAAGACCAGTGGCAGTTATATATGTGTGTATTCAGCTCGTCCACTACTGATACCGTAAACACACAAATGACAGGATGCATACAGGTAACATGCAAAACGATGCAATACATTATCTAGAACTATGTACACAGACAGAAGTCAACACAAGCACATGTGGTAGACCCCAGCAATAAATTCAAAGCCCTTTGTGATCTTTGCAGCAGGCTCAATTATACACTTTGAAATCTGTCAATCTCAAAATGTCTACATTGCTCAACTCAGACTCGCGATGAATGGTTTCGTGATGCTTTATGTCCTCTTTCCCGATCTATGGTTCACCTATGTTTCCCGTGTTGGAAGTGGATGACATGCTTGTATTTGACCGGTCAAGCCTTGGAGCGGTTACTGACAGAGCCTAATGAAGTTCTACCTAATGATGACCTCGGCACGTTAAGCCCGGCGCACACGAGAGCTATCAGCTGAGCTGACCGCCTCAATTGCCTGTCAGCTCAGGGGCTAGCTCTCGTGTGCGGGCAGTTTTTGGTGAGTTTTTGGCCTCGCGAGGTCGGGGGAAAAATATCAAACTTGTTTGATAATTTCGCCTCGCGAGGCCAAATCCTCAGCGTGTGCGGCGAACGCAAGCCAACAGCTCAGCAGTTTACTTGGACCGGCCAATGAATCGCATGTTATTTTCACGCGATTCATACGCACGACTCTTCAAAATGGTCTTGAAGGAGACGTTATGCGGGAACTGAAATCAATTTCGTGGAACTTTTGTTCGCCGTGTGCGCTGAAATCACACGAAAGCTAGCCCCTGAGCTGGCAGGCAATTGAGGCCGTTAGCTCAGCTGATAGCTCTCGTGTGCGCCGGGCTTTATAAATGAAGGATAAATTACAAGCGTCTGGTCCGTCATTCATAATTCAGCCGTCGTCCATTAGAGAATATCCGCGTCCATAATCCAAAGGCCTATTCCATATTCCATATGTGACAGTTAGTTTTTAATGTGTGTTCTATGTATATATCTACATCGAAACTCTATCTAAGCTATATCGCTATATATATGCTGTATTGATAAATATTAATATTGTACGCCACGTTGATTACATCATACGCTAGTACGTCACGTTCATTATATGTTCATCGCCTCTTATTACGTAACGTCCTACATTGTAAATACATATTATCTAGGTTGCTGTGAATATATTTATTAAGCACTGTGGCTATTCAAATCCATATAGCCGTGATAACAGCAGACTTGTATTGCTAAGAGAATATCTATATCTATTTACCATGTCTTTATGTAATTTATTGAATGTACCATGTATAGTGTTATCGATATTTATGTTGTATTTATTTATTTATTTACTCAGGGTTTCTGCTGCACCTGAATAAAAGGGAAATCAGAACTCGCAAGTGGTCGTCTGTTTAATTCATTGCGGACTTGTGACTGCTACATTTTGGAGCCTCCAGCGAGGTTTTGGCATTTCCCCGGATTGATGTACTTGGGCACTCCACCATACAGGCGTTGGAACTTCGAAGGTTTGGGCTTCACTACACGATCCATCTGTGTGAATAGTGACCGAAGTTTGACTATATACCAGCAGGGAATTTTGGATTTTGTGATACGATCCAGCACTGTGAATATCGACAAAGAGAAGTTTGAATGAACATCGACAGGGAAGTACCAGTGATTAAACAGTGTGAACAGACTTTGATTTGTGCGTCTCACGGAGCTGTGTGGATAGAAGAGGTTGCAACAGTGACCATATTGACTCTTAACCGGTACTGACATTCCAGTTTCCAATAAAACCAAAATAAACTCTATTATCTACATCATTATAGATAGTCACTATTTCAATTGCATTCATCTGATGAAAACTGTTTACTATCTGTGCTATCTTACCAGAAATCATATACTTATTTGAAACGCAATCTGTTGTCATCGGAGATCTGACTCTAATAGCAATTATTCATTCTGAGTTTACTTTGAATTGCTATATGGTAAATATACACGTCAAATATTGCATTTCACAAATTACTGAATTTGTGTTACATTCAAGATTTATCAATCAGATTTAGTCAATTTAACATTTGGTTATTTAAACGATAATCTGCGTGTGTATCTTCAGTTACTTTACATTGTGCCAATACCACATATATTCGTCTATTTTGCTTTGACATACACGAACATATCACATGTATTTTTGCAGTTCGTTACATTACGTTGGCATATTCTCTGATGACTGTGCATAATACTGAAGTTGTCAAAATTCTGTTCATAATATACTGAAGTTGTCCAAATTCTATTTCTCTCATTTCAGTTTGATAAACAAACTTCACTTATTTATTTATTTTTCTTGCAAATTTAGATTTAGGTCTACTTCCTTTTATCATTATCAGACATTACCACTACTGGTATATGTGAATGAGGTTACTGTGTTGCATAGGTTTGATCAGGCTTGAACCGACACCCATGTTATTAGTATTTTGGTACGTTTAGCATCCCTGACTCACATTCGCAGTTGGTGATTACAATTGTCCACCTCTAGTAGCTTGTCTCACATTGCATGCCCTTTACTTGTATTTGAGGTAAGTATTTCCCCAGTCCACAAGTCATTTATTTTGGTGAGTATTCCCCCATTCCACGAGACCTTTATCCCGGTAAGTATTTTCCAATTCCACAGGTCATTTATTTCGGTAAGTATTTTCCAATTCCACAGGTCATTTATTTCGGTAAGTATTTTCCCATTCCACAGGTAATTTATTTCGGTAAGTATTTTCTCATTCCACAGGTCCTTCATTTCGAAAAGTATTTCCTTGTTCGACAAAGTCCTTTATTTTGTTAAATATTTCTCCAGTTCACAGGGCCTCTGTTTGGTAAGTATATCCCACTTTCCAAGGCCTATTGTCTATATGCTGGTAAGTATATCCATTTCTCCCTCAACTTAGCTTTGTTTCAGAGTCATAGGTGGTTCAGGTAAGTATATCTGTCTCGCGTAGTTTATTTTCCGGCGCGCCATATTCCTTACAATATGGCGACCTCGTTCACTGAGGAGGAACTGAAACAGATTGGCGACACTCTGCAGCAGATGGGAATAAAGCCTAAAGCGGATACTCCTGGCGATTTCAAGAATTGGATGCGGGATTTCGTTGCAGCACAGGGTGACGAACAGGCCGGGAACGAAACGTCTGCAAGGTTCAAGACTGGTTCTTCTCACTTCCCGAAGATATCAACATTCTCAGGTGTACAGCATGCTTCCAAAGGGGAGACAACTTACGATTTATGGAAATATGAAGTGAAGTGTCTGCTGCAGGACGGTGCATATTCTAAGCCGGTTTTGTCTCAAGCTATGCGACAATCTTTGAGGGGAGAAGCCGGCCGTGTCGTCATGCGCCTTGGGCCAAGGGCGGACATTCGCGAAATCCTAGATAAATTGGATAGTATCTATCGTGTTGTAGAACGCAAAGAATCTCTTCTAGCTAAGTTTTACAGCGCCAGACAGGACGATGATGAAGATGTATCCACGTGGGGATGCAGACTTGAAGACATCCTTGCCAAAGCTCTCGATCGAGGCCAAGTTCAGCTGTCACAGATGAATGAGATGTTGAGGTCTATGTTCTGGACTGGTTTGAAGAAATCGTTGAAGGACGTCTCGGGCCATAAGTTTGATTCCATTACTGATTTCGACCTTCTTAGAGTGTCTCTCCGGCAAATCGAGTTTGAGCAAAATCTCCGGAAACCTACATCTGCATTGAAGAAAGCTGTTGCCAGTTCCAAGATGGCGGCAGCGGAAGTGGAGATTGACCCCGGTTTTAAGGAGTTACGTGGAATGATACATCGATTAACCAATGAAGTCGAAGCCCTCAAGAAGCAGCAATGTAAATCAGCCGAAGCATCTCCCCATCCAGCTAGCTCTCGGCCTCAACCTCGACACTCTGATGATTCATTTCAACAGCTCGCCCCTACGAGTAACTGGCAGACTGACCAATCGCGTTGGCAGTCTAATTCAAGACGAGATTATGGCGGCAGAGGGCGTGGTAGAGGTCAAGGTCGTGGATTTGTGACGTCACAGAACAGTCCAAACACAGAACCAGTCTGCTACAGGTGTCGGCAGCCTGGCCACATCGAGAAAGGTTGTAGAAGGAACATTTATGGAGAGAAAGCTTTAAACTTCAACAAACCTATGGGGAGGGGCAGCCTATAGGTTTTCGTATGCATTGTCCTGAACAGCAGACAGAGGTCAAGGTCGGTCGTGTTCCAGATGGACTAGTTGGAACTGGTAACGATAGTGAAATTTCCATCGAAGGTATTGAGACCAGAGCGCTTTTGGACACTGGAGCGACTATATCAACAGTTTGCGAAACATTTTATAACCAGCATTTGTCGCATTTGCCCATCCAACACCTCGATACAATTCTGAAAATTGAGTGCGCAGACGGACAGCCATTGCCATATCTTGGATACGTGGAGGTGGACATAGATGTTAAAGGACTTCCTGTTGATGCAGAGTTGTTTGCTGCTGGTAGTTCCAGACAGCAATTACGCTCACAGGGTTCCGGTGCTGCTGGGTACCAACGTGTTGACTCACTACATGAAGGCTTGCCAGGATCGCTATGGAGAAAGGTTCTTACAACAAGCAGATATGTATGCGCCATGGTATTTGACCTTCCGTTGTATATGCGTACGTGAGAAAGAGCTACGAAAGAACAACTTCCGGCTAGCCACTGTGAAATGCGCAGAGGAGCGAAATATAGTTATTCCAGCTAACAGTGAAGTTACCATCGCAGGATACATCGATAAACAGCTGCGGTATCATCGAGTTCCTGTTGTTTAACAGTCGTCGAAATGCGCCTCCATTCCAAGTGATTTGGATATATCTCCAGCCGTTCTGACCTACAACTATGGAGAATGCAATCGAATTGACGTTTGTTTATCGAACGTTACTACGCGCACCATGATTGTTTCGCCGAAAGCCGTCCTTTGTGAATTACAACCGGTAACTATAGAAGGTTCTCCTGCGATGGGTAGTCCCAGTGAGACTGACATCCTTCAGAAGATAGAAGTTTCTACCGCCAACCTCTCCAAAGATGAACTTCAGCGCGGACTAGACATGATCATCAGCCATCGAGATGTGTTCTCCAGAGATGATCTTGATCTAGGACGTACAGATGTTGTCGAGCATAAGATTGAGCTGAACAACGACATTCCGTTCAAGCAACGTCATCGTCGGATACCCCCAGCAATGTATGAGGAAGTTAGGAACCATTTGCGTCAATTACTTGCCTGCGGAGTCATACGACCTTCGCACTCACCATGGGCTTCCAACATTGTTCTGGTCCGTAAGAAGGATGGTTCCCTACGCGTTTGTATCGACTACCGTCAGCTAAACAACCGAACAATTAAAGATTCCTACGCGCTCCCGAGAGTCGAAGAACTTCTAGAATGTGTTGCCGGGTCCAAATACTTCACTGTTTTGGATCTGAAAAGCGGTTACCACCAAGTCGAAATTGTTGAAGAGCATAAGCAGCGCACAGCCTTTACCGTTGGACCTCTTGGATTTTACGAGTATAACCGGATGCCATTTGGGTTAGCAAATGCTCCTGCGACATACCAGAGGCTTATGGAAACAGCTCTAGATGACCTCAACTTAAAGATCTGTGTTGTCTATATAGACGATTTGCTCATATTCTCCAAAACCTTCGAAGAACACATTGAACGAGTGGAGAAAGTTCTCGAGAGGTTGGACGAATGCGGGATGAAGCTTGCTCCGAAGAAATGTTCATTCTTCAAGGAAAAAGTGCGTTATATGGGACACATTATTTCCGCAGCTGGGATCGAAGCTGACCCGGAGAAAGTCGAAAAAGTTGTGAACTGTGCTCCTACCACACCGGAGGACGTCCGACGCTTTTTAGGCTTCGCCGGGTACTACCGGAAGTTTATAAAAGATTTTGCGCAGATCGCCAGACCCTTGGCAGACCTTATGCCAGTTACCCAGACCAAGCGCGGAAAGCGTAACAAAGTAAAAGAAACTAAACCTTGGAAATGGGGTCCGCAGCAGGACGAAGCTTTTGAGCTGCTGAAGAGGATGTTGTCATCTCCGCCGATACTGGGTTACGCGGACTATGCAAAACCATTTGAGTTGCACACAGACGCCAGCGCTAAAGGACTGGGAGCCGTGTTATATCAAGAACAAGATGGATCCAAACGGGTCATCAGCTATGCCAGTCGCGGACTGACTAAACCGGAGCGCAACTACTCGGCGCACAAGTTGGAATTTCTCGCCCTTAAATGGTCTGTAAGTGAGAAATTCCGGGATTACCTCTATGGCAGCCAGTTTACTGTAAAAACGGACAACAACCCTCTTACCTACGTGTTAACTACAGCGAATTTAGATGCGACAGGGCACAGATGGTTGGCGTCACTTGGTTGCTTCAACTTTGACATTGAGTACCGATCAGGCAAAAGAAACACGGATGCTGATGCTATGTGGAGACTGCCTGGATTAGTTGCAGAGGAAACTGAAGTTGGTTTGGTGACCTCAGACACCGTCAAAACGCTATGTAAAACCACTATGTTGCAGCCGTGGGTGGAGACTGTGTTGCTCTGAGGCAGTACTACAGCCTTTTGACGAACACTCCGACACATCATTGCAAAGCATGACTACAGAGGACTGGCGGCGTGAACAAGCTGGTGATCAGTTCCTGAGTATCTGGATAAAGTTTGTTGGAGACGGCGAGAAACCCAGCCGTGACGACATCCCTGCAGAGTGGGAGCACGGAGCGATTCTGCGTTCATTCGACCGTTTGGAACTGATTGACGGCGTGCTCCACCGGAAATCTGATGTCGATGGATCTGTACAGCATCAACTTGTTTTACCAAAGACGTTTGTTGCTAGAGCTATGCGAGGGGTACACAACGAAACTGGTCATCCTGGTCGTGACAGGACGTTGGGCCTGCTAAAGGAGCGATTCTATTGGCCAGGAATGACGAGGGATGCTAACCAATGGATACAAAGATGTGGCAGATGTTTAAAGCGGAAGTGTCACTTGGGTCCGAAAGCACCGCTGGTCAGTATAACTACGTCCCAGCCACTAGAGTTGGTGTGTACGGATTTCCTTACCCTGGAACGGTCTCAAGGAGGATTTCAGCACATATTGGTGATCACAGACCACTTCACCAGATATGCCCAGGCTATTCCAACAACTACTGCTGAAGCTCTTTTCAACAACTTCATCGTGCACTATGGCATACCTTTGCGGCTGCATTCAGACCAGGAAGCCAATTTCGAAGGAAATTTGGTGAAGGAGCTTTGTTCCATCCTAGGAGTGCAGAAATCTCGGACAACACCATACCATCCTATGGGCAACGGCATGTGTGAACGTTTTAATCGTACTCTCTTAGATATGCTTGGAACTCTTCAACCGGAAATGAAGCGGAACTGGAAAGCATATGTGTCCCCCCTGGTACATGCATATAATTGTACGCGGCACGAAAGCACAGGGCAGTCTCCATTTTTCCTGATGTTTGGCAGGGCACCACGACTTCCTATTGATATAGCTTTTGGTTTGAATGCTGGACGTGCTCCAACAACGCTCATCAAGTACGTAGAAGATCTCCGGTGTAGATTGAAAAGTTCCTATGAGATGGCTGCGAAAGCGTCCAGCAAAGCACAGAAGTCACAGAAAGCAGAGTATGATAAGAAGTCTCGAGGTGTTATTTTACAAGTTGGAGACCGGGTCCTTGTCAAAGTTGTAGCCTTCGAAGGGAAACACAAGATCTCAGATCGCTGGGAAGATGATGCGTATATAGTTCTACGTCAGCCAAGTTCGAACATTCCCGTTTATGAGGTACAGAGGGAGGATGGCGTGGGACAGAAACGAATGTTACACAGAAATCTTCTTCTGCCGGTAGGCATTATTACGGAAGACCCACAGTCTTGCACGGAACGCGTCAAGTCTGCCAAAGAGAATAAAAGGGCCGGCCCGAGGACTCGTTCGCGGACAGTGGATACTGAAGAGAGTAGCGACGAGTCGGAATCTGATACTGTCAACGGTGTTTCGTCGGCATCCTGCGGATCGGATGCAGAGGAGAACACAGATGTTGAGAGTGGTGTTATAGGGCCAGACGAAGCATCTTCTCGGTTAGATGAGGGCGTTGCTCGTGGTGTGGAAACAGAAGGCGGTGATCGCGAGTCGACATCGCAGGCGTCTGATATTTCGGAGAATGGAGCTGCAGTCGCTCCGGAGACGGAATCCGAAACAGAGGCCTTAGAGCGCCCAACACCAGCACCGAGAAGGTCGACGCGCGTAACAACTCAGCCTGCCTGGATGCGATCTGGAGAATTCGTTATGTCTCAAGGTGATCATGACTCAGATTGGATGGCCAGAGTAAATGTTCTACGCTCATTGGCAGATTCGGACATATCCAAGGAAGTCAGAGACGAGGTATGCAGGACCATGCTCTTCATCTTGAGAACTAGTCCCCATGATGGTTGTAAATGACGTGGATGCATTTCTCCATGGGGGGTAGTGTGTGACAGTTAGTTTTTAATGTGTT
>JAVTVY010045465.1:0-20503 GCA_036873755.1 Hanleya hanleyi
ACCGGACCACTGCTCGGTAACCCGTGAATGAATTCACCACGGTGGCATACTGTAAAATGCGAGTCGCATGGGGCTGGATCTCCGCCATGGCACTGCAACCGTAGAAATGAAGGTGTGGGATCCAGAGGGACGTGTTTTATAGACCAGATGTAGCTCTACGGGTGTAGTCCGTGATACGTACTATTCTGATGGGTTATGTGGCTCCTATAGAGATAGTACTTCATCGACCATGGGGATTACTTTTTCCAAGGCTGTCCATAGATCAGGGTGCAGAGTAAAACCACCTTGCTTGAGACAGAGGAGTCGAGCAAAATAGGGACCGCGGAAAATGTAGACGTCGTCACACAGGTGAATGCTATCACCGTCCAGGTCACCCAATAACACCCGTTTCAAGGTAGTCCAGCCTTCCGGCGATAAAGAGACACGCGCTGGTTCAGACGTACACCAACACCTACTGTCGTCATCGATGAGCTCCACACGTTTGGGATACAACAATAGGGTGCAGTCCGGTGTAAGAGTGCGGGTTTCCCTCACACGCTCGTCTTCAGGCAAGACTTCAACCGGAGGTACTGCTGGGTGCCAGGGAAAATCTTCTCCACGTCTCATGCTTTCGTCTCATACAAGCGGGTAGGCAAGCAGACTGGCAGGCAGGCTAGAGGTGAAGCAGGCAGGCAGGCAGGCTGGATAGGCAGCCAGGCAGGCAGGCTGGTCAGGTCAGGTCAGTCAGAGTGCTCCGCAGGGTAGTGCAATGAATACACCCCTAAAAATCGCCTGCTTTTATACGTTTTTCTACAATCCGCCATCTTAAACCCACCACCCACCATCCCACCACAGCCGCCATCTTAAACTAACCCTTAAAACCACCACATTGCCTATATTAAAATACCTTTTACCATCCGTTTCTTATAACTTGCATCAGCCATAAACTTTGGAACGAGGATACAAGGTGAACTCCAGTTACTACTTGGTTCAATGAAGTCATTGTCCAATAAATACTGAATCTCTTTTTTTCAGGTAGTTTTGTTTAATGAGATTCAAACGATATGGATGCTGCTTCACTGGATTAGAATCTCCGACATTGACGTCATGTGAAATTTTATCAGTCCGAGTAGGAATATCGGGAAACAAATGTTCATATTGACTAAGCAGACTTCGAAGTTCGTCTGACGCGCTGGTTCAAGATGACTCAACTTGGAATCCAAATTAAGTAGAATGTCAGAGTTCTGTAAATTCGCCGCTGTCATGGGCTCTTCACAAGTTTCATTATTATCAGGGCCAGAACTAACTACAGTTACAGGGTGTACAGTACTGTTAGCGTTATCTCTGTCTATGTATAACTTTAACATATTTACATGACATAACTGTTTGTGTTTACGCCTGTCAGGAGTCTGAATTACATAATTAATGTCACTTTATTTCTTTTCAATGACATGAGGACCAAAATATCTAGCCTTAAGTGGATTACCAGGAATAGGCAGAAAAGCCAGTACCTTCTCGCCAAGTTTGAAACTTCGTTTAAGGGCATGTTTATCATAGGTTATTTTCATACATTTTTGTGCTGACTTTAAATTTGACCTGGCCAAATCACCTGCTTTAGTCAATCTGGTGCGAAATTACAAGCGTCTAGTCCGTCATTCATAATCCAGCCGTCGTCCATTAGAGAATATCCGCGTCCATAATCCAAAGACCTATTCCATTTTCCATATAACAGTATTAGCACCAAATTCAAAAAGACAATCATAGTATACATAAACATAGGCTTGTTTCCTGCAAGAGAGAAGCGGTCAACAGTTTTCAATGATGCCGGCAAGACATCATGAGTCGTCATCTAAAAAAAGATGTATCTCAGTCACGCTTTGATTGTGACTTCATATGAGTACCATGAGGATCTTGAAGTACATGGGTTCATACGGCCCCTAGCCCCGGGTTAAGCGGAATTAGACACAAGTTACGAAACGTAGCGCCATAGATCTTGCACGCTACGTTCGTATTTTGCTATTAGCATGCGATATGTATCGCCAAATTTGAGAAACTTTGAGTGTAGGCGCTTGGTGGAATAGCCCTGTTTTTAAGTTTCTGCACCAGTGTTTTGTGACGTTGATTAAAATCGTCACATTTAACACAGGATCTAGCAAATGCTACTAAGCGAGATATGTATACGCCATATGCAGGTCCCACTGGAATATTACTGTCCAGAAAGGGATGGTTTACGATGTCGAAATTGTAATCATCTCTTTTGTCATAAAGTCGACGAGAGAGAATGCCCGCTTCATTTTATAGAGATATAGATCTAAATATGATGTGCCTGTAGGGCTATCTGTAGTTTCCTTCAAATCCAGTGAAGGTGGATATATATCCTTCACTGGGTCATTTATATAGCGATTATCCACAGCGAGAAGATCGTCTATATAGCGTTTGGTGAATGAGAAGGAACGGGCTTTGAATGGATCGGTTTTTGAAAGCGCCTGCATATAGTCATATTCATAAGAGAACAGATACAGGTCAGCCAACAGAGGTGCACAATTAGTACCCATTGGAATATCTATATGCTGCTGATATATTGTGTTGCCAAATTTCACATAGATATGTTTAATGACATGACACATATTGTAAGAGACTACATGAGTCAAGATCACTGTCTAGGAACTTTTCCTTTAGCAGTTTAAGTGGTCCTCTAACTGTATGACCAAAGACTAATTCAAATGGACTGAAGCCTAAAGACTCTTGAACAGACTCTCTAACAGCAAACAATAACAAATGTATGCCTTCATCCCAGTCTTTCTCAGTGTCAAAACAATAAGTCCTAATCATGTTCTTTAATGCCTGGTGAAATCTTTCTAATACGCCTTGGCTTTCTGGCTGGTACGCAGATGATTTGTACTGCTTTATTCCCAACTCAGACATGACTTGTTGGAAACTTCCTGACATAAAATTAGATCCCTGATCAGACTGAACGGACTGGGGTAGACCGACAAGTGTGAAAAACTTAACTAAGTCCTTAACAATAGTTTTTGCCTTAATATTCCGTGAAGGAATGGCCTCAGGGAACCTGGTTGAAGCACACATGACTGTTAACATGTATTGATTGCCTGACTTTGTTTTTGGTAATCGATCAACACAATCTATAATCACCTTACTAAATGCTTCCACAAATGCAGAGATTGGTTGTAGAAGAGTCTTTGGTATGGTTTGGTTTGGTTTTCCTACCATTTGACATGTGTGGCATGACCTACAAAATTCCGTAACATCTTTCTTTAAATTTGGCCAATAGAAATGATTTAGAATTTTGTAATATGTTTTGTTAACACCTAAATGGCCTGAAAGAGATGTTTCATGGGCTAGTCTGAGGATATTTGCACGATATAAATTTGGTACTACAATCTGATACTTAATTGCCCACTCATCATCAGGTGACACATCTGCGGTCGCCATTTGCGCATAAGAACACAATTCTTACAAAAGTAACACACAGGCTCTGGAGTTACATCACACTCATCTACTGCCCTGTCAAACAACTTGGAAATGTCCTTGTCACTATGCTGTTCATCAATCAGCCGTGATTTTGAAATTTTATCATTAGAACATTCCAATTTGCTATCAAAATGTGGCTTATCAGCCTCATCATTTAAACACACGAAAGTGTCGGCCAAACAAACGTCATCGATGACGTCATCTTTAAGAGACTTTTCAGACTCCTCAGCCAATTTACTCATGGCTCTAGTAACTGCACAAGCAGGATACAAACTTTGAATTTCAACTGGATCATGCATCTGATCCAAACAAGGCTTGTCAGTTACAATCGGGTTAACCCCGACCTTATCTCCCGAAAGACCATTTTCAAGAAGTAATTGAACAACGTCAAATGGTAAACTACCTTTAATACCCACCGTAACAGGCCCAGAAATCAAGTCGGAAGAGGGGCCGTGTGGTCATATCATTCAAGCTGCCACATGAACAGGTACAATAAAAGCGTACCTGAGATACAACACATATCACGAATCGTTAGATTCTTGGTATGTGCTTTAGAATAGGTTAACCAGAAGACTATTCTGTGAAGTCATGTGACGCAGTCAGTATGTCGGCACCTCTTCCCACTTCCCTTATATGTGTTGTAATTTTTACCTGTATATGGCGAGATTCTGCTGGTGGACGTTTCGTCCCCGAGGCCCGCCCCCTGTACAGACCTTTTGGTCTTTGATATATGTTGGCATTTGTGGGAAGTTGATGCTGGGTCGACATCGGGCCTTACAGACTAGTCTTTTGTGTTAATTGCCGTCATTTACATCTGACGACGATACAGCTCACCAATCTCCAATGTATGAGTTGTCACAGCGAAACAGCTCACCAATTACCAGTATACGAGTTGTCAGAGCATTTCCATCATAGCTCTCTAGATTTGTATCTAATACCGCTTATGCCGGTGCTAGGGGCCGTGTGGTCATATCATCCAAGTTGCCACATGAACAGGTACAATAAAAGCGTACCTGAGATACAACACATATCACGAATCGTTAGATTCTTGGTATGTGCTTTAGAATAGGTTTACCAGAAGACTATTCTGTCAAGTCATGTGACGCAGTCAGTATGTCGGCACCTCTTCCCACTTCCCTTATATGTGTTGTAGATGAACGTTATGGAGCGGAACGGGTGTATAATTTACAGAATCTACCCCTTAATCAGAACATTACTGCCTGCAGATGAAGAGTCAGAAAACGGCAAAGTATCTGCCAACAAAAGAGACTGGGACGCGCCCGTGTCTCGTAAAATCTTCACAGGTGTAGCATTAGACAAAATCACTTGAAATGACACAAAACCATTGTGGATAAATGGTTCAAAAATCTCCATAACAGGATTTGAAAAACCTTATCCTTGATAGAACTAATAGGAACAGTGTCCCTGGCTATCTTAACGTCATATACACTATGAACGTCATTAACCTGCTTGGGTATAGATATTGAAGTGAGAAAACCACTGGGCCTTTGAAAGGCTTGATAAGGCTTGATCTTGTTTTCTTTTCAATTTAAAACAATTTATTTTGAGTGTTAAAAGTGGGTGACTGAGACTTTGTGTTTGACCTTTGACCTTTATAACTGGGGTTAATAGTTTTAGGCCCTGAGAAAGAACTGGGTTTGTTACCTGAGAGATTAGACTGGAAGGAACTTGGCCAAACAGCATTGACAAATGATAATTTGTGTATTCGTCAGCAAAACGTGCTGCCTGATCTAAAGTGTTGGCATTCTTTTCATCAAGAAATGTTCTAATATCACCATAAATACATCTTTTAAATTCCTCTACCAGCATAAGCTGTCTAAGGCTTTCAAATTGGTTGTCAATTTTAACAGGGGCACACCACCTGTTCTTTTGAACGAGCGAATTCTACATGAGTCTGAGAGTTTTCTTTTTCACAATTACGAAACTTTTGTCTATAGGCTTCAGGAACTAATTCATGAACTTTAACGATTAAATCCTTCACTATATCATAATTTGATGCATGCTCTACCGTCAATTGAGTGTAAATGTCCCTTGCCTTTCCGATTAAAACACTTTGAAGAAGTAAACTCCAATTTTCTTTTGGCCGGTTTGAATTTTCAGCAATTTTCTCAATATGCAGAAAATATTTATCAACTTCTTTTTCCTGAAATGGTGGGACGAGACGTATTTAACGAGCCGCATCAAATCTTGATTGTGATTGTACAGGTGCATGTGCAGGAGGACTTGTTCGCGACTGTAATTCCATATGCTTCATTTCTAACTGAAACGGTCTTTCTTTCTCTTTCCTCTTTTTCTAACTTTTCTCTCTCTAATTCTCTGTCTAATTCTAATTTCTTTAATTCCAGCGGATGTTGCAATTCTAGTTTCCTTATTTCCAAATCATCGGCTGTTTCCTCAGTTAAATCAAAACCACTTTCATCCCAAATTTGTTTGCTAACAAAATGTTTAATAATGAGTTTCTTAATTTCTTGCTTCCTCAAAGATGTTTTAACTTTAATTTGTAGGAATTTACACTGCGCGAAGAAATCCTCTTTGCGTAGTTCGTTAACTTCCTCCTGACTAGGCTCTAAGGCAAACTGTGCTGGGTCAAATGACATGCTGATAGCGTACTCCCTGACTTCACAAATTTAGTCAATGTTGTATCAATTTAGAACTATGTGGCAAAACTGCCAGCTGATCAATAATGTAAACAAACCTCGCGGACGAGCCCCCAATTTCTGTTACAACAAAACGAAACAGAAAGATTTGTGAAGTCAAGAATTTAACAATCAAATATTTATTTACTATATTAAAATCATATACAATTTAAGTAAGGTTAATACAACAAATAAATGTGTAAAATATAGTCTTACTGTTCAATGCTGTACCGGTGTGCACTTTACAGTCCTTGTTGACGCGCAAAAATCGCTCTTCTGTATAATGGTAAGCCAACACTGCTCAGTTGTTCACAATCCCAGTAAGTGTCCAATATCCGACGGTTCAATAGCGTAAACGTTAATACACAGGAGTAGATAATCCAGCAGTCCGTAATTACAAGCAAAGGTAACACAGTATAACACACACATAAGAAAAGAGCTTGAATCCCATCCTGAATAACTGAGTGACTATGAGGCATTCCAGATCATTCTACAAACCAAGAAGCTTCTAGAATACACAGCACTGTCGCATCAACTGACCTAGATACAATTCACAATAGCCTTCGAGAAAGCTCCAGATGGCTGCCCCACATAACAGTACGTAAACAAGCTTACGCTAGCCGTATTATTCGAGAAACATCCACAATGTCTATCACGACGTTTGGGTCCAATTCCTTTTCACACCCGGAAACCACATGGGTAGGGTCCTATTCCTTTTCACACCTGGGAACCTCACAGGTGCCCCAGTCAGTCGCCTCTTATGACAAGCTCTCTGGAGGGCTGGGGTGAGTGAGTGAACATGATTTAACGTCGCTTTCAACCTTATTTCAGTCTCTGGGGGGCTGGGGTGAGTGAGTGAATATGATTTAACGTCGCTTTCAACTATATTTCAGTCTCTGTAGGACTGAGGCCTATTCTCACCATGACCTGGAGTGTGCACAACGACACCCCAGGTCAATCCCCGGAAGCCCCACGGGGCCCATACAGTATTTTACAATCTAAAATTAAGCACAATTTTAGTTATATACAAGCGTCTACTCCGTTATTCAATATTCAGCCATCCTATAAAGAATTTCCGCGCCCATAATCCGACGATCTAATTCACATAACAGCATCAGCACCAAATTAACAAAAATCATAGAATACATAAACATAGACTAGTTTCCTACAAGAGAGGAGCGGTCGACAGTTTTCAATAATGCCGGCGAGACATCGTGATGTTCTAAAATATCAAGTTCTTATTGCTGATCAGTAGACTCTTAATCCATGATTGTAAGGTCATTATCTAGAGAATGATGTATCTCAGTCACGTTTTGATTGTGACTGTTCATATGAACACCAGGAGGATCTTGAAGTACATGGGTCCATACGGCCTCTAGCCCAGGATTAAGCAGAATTGGACAAGTTAGGAAACTGAAATTTTGCTAACACGCGATAGGCCTATATATATTACCAAATTTGAGAAAATTTGAATGGAGTCGCTTGCAGATATTTGGTCATTCTCACGGAAAGGCACATTTTCATTTGGGGAAATATCTCAAAATCAACATCACCAATGACTACAGAATTTGATTTCAACAGTCTCCATTGACAAAACTCTTTATAATGCGTACAATAAATGCAGACATTCAGACATTCCGAACAATAAACTTTTTGTAACACTTAACGGTGGAGTTGTCTTCAATCATGTCAGTGGTGTTACACAGGAATGATCAGTATATTGGGCACTAAGAGGACAGAAATAGGAAGATACACACATGCTAGGCAATAGATTGCATGTAACTATGACTAATGATGAAAAAATATTGAAGTTAGGAAAACAAGTTTGTTTTTAATATCCTAATTATGCTACTTAGCTCACCAAAATCAGCCAATTGGACCGCATGTATCAACCATTCATGTAGATTCTGTATAATAAACCTATTTATTCTTGATGCTGACTTTAAACTAATCGAGTTTGTTTCTTTTTCAAAATATGGGACAATTTAACAAGTGTTTCTGAATTTCTAGACCATTCTTGCATCCGTAACACCACTGACAATCCGGTAACACCACTGACCTCGTGTAACACGTATCACTGATTAATTTGTTCATCAGAAAAATGCAGTTACAAGTGAAGAATATTTAGGGACAAAATACGTATATGAAAAGCCTTCTGATAAAACTGCTTTTTCTTCTTCAAATATTTGTTCAACTGAAATGTAACACCAGTGACAACCTGGTAACACCAGTGACCACGAGTAACACCACTGACCTCGTGTAACAACAGTGACCAATTTGTTCCTAGAGGCAAAAATGCAGCCCCGAGTGAAAGCAATTTAGGGGCAAAACACGTATATGACAAGACTCCTTAACTTAGTATTATCTGGATAAAGGTAAATTCAAGTTGCACTGAAACTTGGAGCAAAATCATCATTATCGTCAATGGCGTTACCGTACAAATAGTAAGACCACTGACAGGTAACACCACTGACATTTTGGAAGGAATTGATTGTTGCTCCGTCGTATATTGTCGTGATTGTCCAAAAACAATGCTTTTGTAATTCATACGCACTTTTCTTTATTATCATAACAGTTTAACTCAGGAGCCACTACATGTTGATCCTGACTCGTAACACCAGTGACCGGTAATAAACATACGCTG
The DNA here is from genome assembly GCA_036873755.1 of Hanleya hanleyi. Lineage (NCBI taxonomy): Eukaryota > Metazoa > Mollusca > Polyplacophora > Lepidopleurida > Hanleyidae > Hanleya > Hanleya hanleyi. The sequence continues at coordinate 8,773 of JAVTVY010045465.1, forward strand.
AAAATTTGGAGCTAGAAATGACTGAAATACTGAAAAGAGTTTCATAAAACACATCGTATGAAATCTCAAGTTTACCCGCGCTTGGAGAAGAAGACGCCTGGTGGCAAAACTTTGTTTCTAATTTGAACGTTAGCTTTTTGGCTCCGATTTCAGTTACAGTAACACCACTGACCGGAAAACCAGTGACAGACCTTTGCCCATGCCATTTTCACAAGATGATCTGCCGTTGTAAACAATATATTCAGATAGTGAAAGAACAGATGCAACTGCTTGCCAAAAACGTCGAATAATGTAGAACAAAAGAATTTCTGGCAACTTTATCGTGGTATCAAGAAGGTCACTACACCCAGTGACAGGTCTATTTTACCCTAAATTGAGGGTTCTGGTGAAATTTTACCCGAAAAAATCAATCTGGACATTGCTTGCAATAAGTTATTCGTACTCTACTAATTGAATACTATGAACAATCTGGATTTTTCTAGCCGTAAGATTGGTTAGAATGAAATTCGGTTCGAGTGACACGAATTGCGCCTTTCCTTGAGAATGACCCAGAAAGCATTATAAGCGTTATACTCTCGCACAGCTTGATAACGTTAGTATATAGGATAGGAAGGGAATGACTTTAATGTGGAGAATTGAACAAAATCCTCTAGGGCTCCGAATGATTCCCTAAACTATACAGTCTCACATATTCTTCAAGTTTCCCCGGCTTTCCAATTGGGCGGACTGACATTTCTACAAGAGAAGGCTCTGTAGCAACTACTAATCATACAATTGTGGCATTATTAGTTGCTACAGGGCTCTCCATTTTTTTTGTTCTTATTGGTAGCTTCTCACTTCTTGTACAGGTATGCTAAAAGATAGGATGATCGACAAAAAAAAATGCCTCGTTTGAAAATGACATCATTGTGACGTCATCAAAACGGCCATTTTTTTCACATTTCCTGGTAGATGATGACCCCAGGATATAAGGTTGTTAGTTTCAGTCCACTAGTTCAAGGGTTGAGATAGACATTGGGGCGGTGGGATCCCCCCCCCCCCCCCATCCATGTTCACAACGTCAAGGTGTCTTTTTGAGCCAAAGGCGAAACCTTGACCATTTGCATACCAGACCGCGTTCCGCCCAATTTTAGTAGTCATTTCAGTCACGTGATCTCTTGACCTTTTGAAAAATTGCACTGATGGCAAAATACGGTAGAGTTTTACTTTCTGTGCTAAACTATTCGCTGATAAGGAATGTAAAATATTTAAATCAAGCATGCATGGCCATAAAATAATAATGGATGGATCAGTAAAATTTTATAGAAATCCGTGCGTTATTTCAATCGATTCGAGTCCTTCAGTGGGTAGGCGAGGTCGAATACACGGACATCGCGCGGACCGCCTTTAAAGTTTCACTGTTTCCTACATTTGCCTGGCTTATTGGATGGTTGATGGTAAATGAATGGGTATATTTTTTCTTTAAACTATCTTTCGTTTAAATTTATGAATGGTCATGGTTGTTGAAAATAGGCGTGTTCATCTGCCACTGGGTATCCCACAAGCTAGGGTGTTTTCGAATATCTTGTCACGGTCGCCATGATTGCGGTAAATAAGTGATCTGATTGGTCAATATACGCAAGATGTTGCTTTGCAGCTGTGTTTCGTTGAATACGATACAGTGCTCATGTGTACCAGGGGTATCTAGAATAGAACAAACATCGAAATCGCCACAAGATGCGAGAAATGCAGCCCAGAATTCCAAAATTTTATCCATGTAGTGTGATGTGCGTGTGATGCCATTTGATAACGAAAGATCCTGAAGGATCTTGGCGCCCACCATTGTCTGATAATTGTAAGCTAATGACAAGAGGATCTTTTTGTCCATTGTTACTAAGAACAAACGAATGATTTGTAATTTTGTTTGCAGAATTTCGAATTTGGGCGAAAAAGATCGAAAAATGGACACTAGAAAACACCAAGATATTATCTATCTAAGGTTCAGGAGTTTCAAGATGTCTAGAAACTGTACTTGATGTCGGTTGTTATAGTACAAGTGAAATGAGCAAAGTTAGTCTGCAAGTGAATGTTCGGAGGATGCTTCGTCTTCGTTTTGTAGTATTTTTTTTTTTTTTTGCACGTGTCATCATTGGGTACTGGAAGTGAAGACTAATCTCTTCGACACTTTGGCATGATCCCTGATTATCTCCCTTGGATCGAAACACGCAATAGTCTACAGTTGTCGAGTTGTGACGTTGTTTCACAAGAGTGACGTCCCTTCGGCAGACAAAACGGTGGGGCAGTTCACTTGCAACGGCATGGACTAAAGTAAACTGATTTAAAATTTGAAGAAATATATTTTAATTCGGAATCATTTGAACTCCTTGATATAGAAGGTGAAAGTATGGATATTCTCTATAGTCAATATATAGAATAGTTTGATAAGCCGACTCTTGTGATGCAAGGTCGCAACTCGGGAATACAGTATTTATTTGAAGCATAACTTGGATTTTTGAATCGGACCAAAAAGGTATCTTGCACAACTGGACCACAAGGGGAACGTGTATACCAAATTTGAGAAAGATCCATGAGGTACTTCCTGAGAAATCACGATAAAATTTCATGGGGAAATCCAAAATGGCCGCCTGGAGGCCAAATTGGATTTTCGAATCAGACCAGAAAAGGTATCTTGCACAACTAGACACCAGGGGGAACCTGTGTACCAAATTTGAAAAAGATCCATGCAATAGTTCCTGAGAAATCGCAATAACAAAGTCTCATGGGGAAATCCCAGATGGCCACCTGGTGGCCATATTGGATTTTGGAATCGGACCAGAAAAGCTACCTTGCAGAACTAGACCACAAGAGAAATCTGTGTACCAAATTTGACAAAGATCCATGCATCAGTTCCTGAGAATTCAAGATAAAATTTTATGGGGAAATTCAAAATGGCCGCCTGGTAGCCATATTGGATTTTCGAATCGGACCGAAAAAAGTATCTTGCACAACTGGACCACAACGGGAACCTGTGTACCAAATTTGAGAGAGATCCATGCAGTATTTCCTGAGAAATCACGATAAAGTTTCATGGGGAAAACTAAGATGGCTGTTGGTGGCCATATTGAATTTTCGAATCGGACCAGAAAAGGTATCTCGCACAACTAGACCCCAAGGGGAACCTGTGTATCAAATTTGAGAAAGATCCATGCAGTACTTCCTGAGAATTCACGATAACAAATTTTCATCGGGAAATCCAAGATGGCTGCCTGGTGGCCATATTGGATTTTCGAATCGGACCAGAAAAGATATCTTGCACAACTAGACCCCAAGGGGAACCTGTGTACCAAATTTGAGAAAGATCCAAGCAGTAGTTCCTGAATCCTGAGAAATCGCGATAACAAAGTTTCATTGGGAAATCCAAGATGGCCGCCTTGTAGCCATATTAGATTTTCGAATCGGACCAGAAAAGGTATCTTGCACATCTAAACCCAAGGGGAACCTGTGTACCAAATTTGAGAAAGATCCATGCAGTAGTTCCTGAGAAATCGCGGTAAAGTTTCATGGAGAAAACTAAGATGGCCGCCTGGTGGCCATATTGGATTTTCAAATCGGACCGAAACAGGTATCTTGCACATCTAAACCCCAAGGGGAACCTGTGTACCAAATTTGAGAAAGATCCATGCAGTACTTCCTGAGAAATGACGATAACTATGTTTCATGGGGAAATCCAAGATGGCTGCCTGGTGGCCATATTGGATTTTCGAATCGGACCACAAAGGGTATCTTGCACAACTAGACCCCAAGGGGAACCTGTGTACCAAATTTGAGAAAGATCCATGCAGTACTTCCTGAGAATTCACGATAACAATGTTTCATCGGGAAATCCAAGATGGCTGCCTGGTGGCCATATTGGATTTTCAAATCGGACCAGAAAAGGTATCTTGCACATCTAAACCCCAAGGAGAATCTGTGTACCAAATTTGAGAAAGATCCATGCAGTAGTTCCTGAGAAATCGCGATAAAGTTTCATGGGGAAAACTAAGATGGCCGCCTGGTGGCCATATTGGATTTTCAAATCGGACCGAAAAAAGGTGTCTTGCACAACTGGACCCCAAGGGAAAACTGTGTACCAAATTTGAGAAAGTTCCATGCAGTACTTCCTGAGAAATGACGATAACTATGTTTCATGGGGAAATCCAAGATGGCTGCCTGGTGGCCATATTGGGTTTTCGAATCGGACCAGAAAAGGTATCTTGCATATCTAAGCCCCAAGGGGAACCTGTGTACCAAATTTGAGAAAGATCCATGCAGTAGTTCCTGAGAAATCGCGATAAAGTTTCATGGGGAAACTAAGATGGCCGCCTGGTGGCCATATTGGATTTTCAAATCGGACCAGAAAAGGTATCTTGCACATCTAAACCCCAAGGGGAACCTGTGTACCAAGTTTGAGAAAGATCCATGCAGTAGTTCCTGAGAAATCGCGATAAAGTTTCATGGGGAAAACTAAGATGGCCGCCTGGCGGCCATATTGGATTTTCAAATCGGACCAGAAAAGGTATCTTGCACATCTAAACCCCAAGGGGAGCCTGTGTACCAAATTTGAGAAAGATCCATGCAGTAGTTCCTGAGAAATCGCGATAAAGTTTCATGGGGAAAACTGAGATGGCCGCCTGGTGGCCATATTGGATTTTCAAATCGGACTGAGAAAGGTGTCTTGCATAACTAGACCCCAAGGGGAACCTGTGTACCAAATTTGAGAAAGATCCATGCAGTACTTCCAGAGAATTCACGATAACAATGTTTCATCGGGAAATCCAAGATGGCTGCCTGGTGGCCCTATTGGATTTTCAAATCGGACCAAAAAAGGTATGTTGCACAACTGGACCCCAAGGGAACCTGTGTACCAAATTTGAGAAAGATCCATGGAGTAGTTCCTGAGAAATCGCGGTAACAAAGTTTCATGGGGAAATCCAAGATGCCCGCCTTGTGGCCATATTGGATTTTCGAATCGGACCCAAAAAGGTATCTTGCACAACTAGACCCCAAGGGGAACCTGTGTACCAAATTTGAGAAAGATCCATGGAGTAGTTCCTGAGAAATCGCGGTAACAAAGTTTCACGGGGAAATCCAAGATGGCCGCCTTGTGGCCATATTGGATTTTCGAATCGGACCAAAAAAGGTATCTTGCACAACTAGATCCCAAGGGGAACCTGAGTACCAAATTTGAGAAAGATCCATGAAGCAGTTCCTGAGAAATCGCGGTAACAAAGTTTCATGGAGAAATCCAAGATGGCCGCCTTGTGGCCATATTGGATTTTCGAATCGGACCAAAAAAGATATCTTGCACAACTAGACGCCAAGAGGAACCTGTGTACCAAATTTGAGAAAAATCCATGAAGTAGTTCCTGAGAAATCGCGGTAACAAGAATTGAAGACGGACTGAAGACGGACGGACGACGGACGGACGACGGACCACGGACGAAAAGTGATTTGAACAGCCCACCATCTGGTGATGGTGGGCTAAAAAGGGAGCCCACCTGGTCCCCACCCCCAACCCTTCTTGTAGAGCCTTCCGCCGTCTCTGAGACTAATTTTCCTACACACGGTTGGGATTCAGTATTACGAATATGAATATGTTTAACAGAAGGCAGAATTGACAGAATTGATAAGACCACAACGATGCGGGAAAATCAATACGAATCCAAACATATATGAGGTATGAAAAGGAAAATGACCTGCACACATGTTCACGTGTCTATTATTGTTATTATCTGATTTCAGGTTCATTTTCGTGACAGTTAGAAGGCCTTTTATGAACTGAAGCTTCGCAAACATCGCCAATTTGTTTAACAATGATCTGCTTCGACCATGCTTATTGGGAGGCTGGTGAACATCCTCCGGGTAATGGGACTAGTGTATCTCAGTGTATTTATATACTTGTTCTACCAAACTATACCTTACGGTAAGTATATATTGGCAGAATGTCCAACTTGTTTTCCTGGCATTTAGAAGTCGGAATAAGTATCCAAACGCATGTATGGCTACAGTACACTGATAGAAACTGCATCGGCGCGTCATCGGTTAAAAATATCGAGAAGTTGTTATCCTTCTGGGGCATTCCTGTCACCACCACCTTAAATGTTTTTCTGGTCCATGCGCTAGGGGGCTGAAACGTACCTCACAGTACCCTTGGGTCAAGCTCTACCTGAATATGTAAAAATAATCGAAGATGACCGCTTTGATGACGTCACAGTGGTATCATTTTCAATAAAGACATGGTTTTGTCCTTTTTTTTAAGTCAGATTTTTTAAATTTTTATTTATTTATTTTCTTTGCAAAAACCGCATGATAAAGTAGTAAATCGTAATCTAATGTGATATAAAATAGACGTTGTGAACTTTTCATTGAAGGAAAGTAGGAATTTTCAAGAAGAATAAGGAAAACTTCTGGAACCGCACATGGCCAGCAATTCGAACTTTCCCATATATATCATCTGATCGGGGCTTATGCACATTGGCTCAAAATGAGCCCTGTATGATAAATTAAAACTCACGGAATTTCAGCTCTCATGTATTTATCGTTCCGAAGATAGGGTAGAAAATGTGGTAGGGGAGAGCATGGGTCATGCCTCCTCCCCCATCAGGCATAATAGGGTTAAGCGGAATATGAGACAAGTAACGAAAAAAGGTGTCAACGACAGTACTACAATTGGGTTATCCGTTGAGGGTATGTTATTTCAGAATGTGCGGCGTACTTGTATGCCCCCAAAAAAGCCCTCTTGCAGTTACGTTTGTAGAGCCAAAAGCTGATCTCATCAATTCTGCATACAGAGCAAATATTTAAAAACCTCAGTCAAAAGTAACGTGAAACAACGTCGAGGAGCTTGGAAATTGTTTGATTTTGGCTTCTTCGTATTCAGTTTGTCAGGCACTTTTGAATATATCTGAAATATGACACCTTCAACTAAAATATATGCGAGACAAAATCTAAGCGTCAGATCCGACAATCAGTATTTATTCATCGCCCACAAACGAACTCCACGGCAATGATTGAAATATCTGTTTCGAAACACAATTGGCATCAATTCCAAGAAAGAAAACTGAAAACAAAACCAAAAACAGCAGATTAGTTCCTACAAGAGAGAAGCTTTAAACAAGTTTCAATGAAAACAGCAAGATTATTATCGCTTTTAAACGTCCGGAAATGGAAAAAGGCCCTCATCTCCCCAAACGCTCTTCATTGCACCTCCGAAACTCACCTTTCTCTAGTACTCCCCGAGTGCGCGTTGATACCCCTTGACCTTTGTGAGCAAATTGATACCCTTGACCTTTGAGAGCAAATTGATACCCCAGAGCTAATTCGGTCGCATTGACCTTGGAAATTTGCATATGACCTCTGTGACGTCACTGACCGAGCAAATTGATACACCTTGACCAAGCAAACTGATGCCCCTTTACCGAGCAAATTGATACCCCTTGACCGACCAAATTGATACCCCTTGACCGAGCAAATCGATAGATCGCAAATTGGTGTAAAGGCAGCTACGACTCCATGGTGGCTAACGTAGGGATAGATAACTCTGACCTTTGACCCGGATTTGATGTGAGCCGGATGTCACGTAACCGGATGTGACGTCATAGTGACGTCCACTTGATAAGTAGTAAAAGGCGAAATTGTCCGCTATTGAAGGGCAGGTAACTCTGTTTGAACAATTCCTGGCTATCTCCCCTGATTCGTACCGGAAGTGACCTTTGACCACTGCGCACCATTTGTATCCCGTATTGTGCGCATGCGCAGGGATCAAAGGTCACTTCCGGAAAGAATCAGGAGAGATAACCAGGAATTGTTCAAACAGTTATTTGCTTTTCAGTGGTGGACAATTTGTACTATTTTTACTACTTGTTGTGCACTTATCGTTGAAGGAAGGGTAGAAAATATGGTAGGGGGAGAGCATGGGTCATACCTCCTCCTCCATCAGGCATGATACGGTTAAGCGGAATATGAGACAAGTAGCGAAAAAATGTGTCAACGACAGTGCTACAATTGGGTTATCTGGTGAGGGTATGTTATTTCAGAATGTGTGACGTACTTGTATGCCCCCAAAAAGGTCCTCTTGCAGTTACGTTTGTGGAGCCAAAACTGATCTCATCAATTCTGCATACAGAGAAAACACTTAAAAGGCCCAGTCAAAAGTAACGTGAAGCAACGTCGAGGAGCTTGGAAATTGTTTGTTGTTGGCTTTTTCGTATTCATTTTGTCAGGCACTTTTGAATTTATCTGAAATATGACACCTTCAACTAAAATAATATACGAGACAAAATCTAAGCGTCAGATCCGAAAATCAGTATTTGTTCATCGCCCACAAACGAACTCCACGGCAATGATCGAAATATCTTTTTCGAACCACAATTTTGCGATTTTCATTATTGTGGTCCTAGCTCGGAAAACGGTTCAATCAGACTGAAACGTAGCTAAATAGAAACTTTCTCATGCATAACGAAGCTAAGTCACTTGCTTAGCATTTGATCGATACCAGATAAGATTTTTTCTCTGTTTCCAGTTAAAAGAAAAGGGACACGAGATGGAACATTTACAGGGAAATCCTCACCGAAACCGGTAAGTGTAATAATACAGGACTTTTTAGGAGCAAAATAGACTGTACTATAATGGAGGGTACTGATGTAAAAGGTTCATCTGTCCCCTATGTTCTGTTACCTTCTCATGTTTAAAGGGCCTTCGATGGCCGATTGGTCCAAGGCGCTTCGCTGGTGACCGCTAGCCTCACACCGCTGAACCTGCACGGGTTCGAGCCCAGCTGGTCCATGTGAGAAAGTTTGTCAGCTACTTACCGACGGGCGGTGGTTCTCCCTGGTACTCCGGCTTCCTCCAGCAACCAAACTGACTGTCACCATATGAGTGGAAAAAAACCCTCGAGTGTGACATTAAGCCAAATTAAAAAACCCCAAATGTTTAGGGTTGAGGATAGTTCATCCAAGGAGATGGTTCGGGATAAAGTACCTTCTTGTCTAGGTTAAAACATAGCAGCTTTATATAGGATATATTGTTCGGGTTGGAGTTAGTGAGATGGGCTGAAGAATACAGGAGGGGATGATTGAGAAGCAGAGGGAGGGGGGGTGGGGGCGGGGGTACTTGTTTGAGCGAATCGAGGAGAGAGGTCTTAGAGAGATTAAAAATGGCGGATAGGAATGCCTTTAAATATAGATATAGTGAGTGAGTGAGTGAATAGGGTTTAACGTCGCTTTCAACATTTTTTCAGCTATATCACGACGGGGAAGGGAAGGGAGGGGAGGGGGAGGGGCAGGGGTACCTACTTGTAACAGAGCAGATCTAATGCTGCCATTTTATAGTGCTGATAGACATAATATATAACGCCGTTTAAAAGAAACCTTCATCACAAACTTGCACGCAAATACTATGATATTCTTTCTGAGTTAACTAAAGTGGATCTTATAGCAGACAATCAAAGTTACATACTCATCTGTTTAAAGGAGCACACGCTACGATGGCCGAGAGGGGCCATCGCAGTTCGCCCTTGAAACATTTTAGGCGAAGTCACGATAGTGCGAAAACGCGAAGCGATAGTGCAAAGACGCGAAGCGATAAAATAAAAAGCAAAGCGATAAAGCGAAGATATGAAGCGATAGCGCGAAGTCGCAAAGCGATAAAGTAGAACGCGAAGCTTCGCACTATCGCGACTTCGCCCAAAATGTTTCAAGGGGGAAGTGCGTTGGCCCCTCTCGGCCATCATAATTACGCACAGTTTAGCAGTGATACAGGGAGTAATTTCCGCTCCGTTCGAAACGAACAGTATTTATCGCTTGATAGTCACTGATTCACGAGCTGCGATTCACGTTGTTCGCCCAACTGGGAGGGTGAATCGGACAGCGAGAGTTACACAACGCTGATGTCAGCAGAATGACGGAGAGAGGAAAACATGTTAATTCCAAGTGCATGGTCTAACCGTTGTCTTCACCTATCGTACGGACGTTCTGTATATGTTATACAAAGTGCACGAAAGGATATCATACCCATAGTCAAATAGTAATTATGTATAATTCCAGACAACCTAGCCGTAGGCGAAATTGAAGAAATACTGTAACGTAATACTGTTTCTCGGAACCCATTAATCTATTTGCTGACGTTGGGATATTTATCGGAGTGATTTTGAAACTGTCTTCCCTGTCAATAACCTGTTTCTCATTTGCTTTCCTACAGATACTGCTGACTTCTCCAGCCACCGCCGCCGTTGGGAGCCCCAGATATAGAATGTTACCCGACATATGCAAGAATTGGTCACTGCCATGGAAACGGCGTGAAACTGAAAGACGGATTCTGGTGAACGCGGATTATAACTTGGGATACTGTAATGTGCCTAAAGTGGGAAGCCTGTTTTGGTTCGCCCTTTTCGGCATCTTAGAGGGTAATATCACAGACAACAAATCGCCCGATCTCCATTTTCAGTTCGACAAGTCGAAACTTGGATTGAAGTTTTACAACCAGGTGAGCTCAACGGTTAAACGAAATCTCGTCGACAATGGAATCATGTTCCTATTCGTAAGAAATCCATACCATCGACTATTGTCTGCATATCTGAACAAATTTCTTTCTCCAAACACCTATTACTGGTCCGAGTTCGGATCACGTATTGTGTCAGCTACTAGATCGACCCCTTCACAGAAGTCAATTCAATGCGGCCATGATGTGACCTTCGCAGAATTTCTGCATTTCGTTACCAAACACAGTGAAGATGACCATCACTGGACGCCTATTTACAAGCTGTGTTCTCCCTGTCGTTACCCCTACACATTCATTGGCAGGGCTGAAAGCTTTGAACAAGACGCGACGATGATAATTAAGAAGGCAAATCTCACTAAAGTAATTGAATACGACACAGACAGCAACAGCCAAGTAAAGAAATACATGGCGAGAAAAATAGCTGGACTTATAAAGCATCAAAAGAAGTTGAACGACTGCTTGGATTTTCCTGATGCCATGCGTAGATTATGGATCTGTTTCAAAGCAAAGGGATACCTTCAATATGGCTCGGTTCCACCTACTGTGCAACTGGAAAAGTTTGCTGAGGATCCAGATGCGTTGAAAGTAGACATATTGCGAAAAGCGTACTCTGCGTACATTGACAACGCTAAGCCTGGTGGGATATCGAAGTACGGTGAGGAATTTGTGGCAGATGCGTACGGAGAATTGCCAAATGACCTTTATCATAAAATTAAAAATATCTATCTTCCAGATTTTCTTCTTTTCGGATACGATCCAGAGCCTAAGTCACTTTTAGTGAACAGGATAGCTGTAGAACTGTAACGTCAGAGTTAAAGTTACAGCGATTGCCATAGTGTTACTATCATTTCGAAGACAATGTCCATGAGGGAAAGGAATAGAGCAACAGGCAAATTCCGTATTATTGTAATTAACTGATAAAGACACAGGACGGGCCATACGTCTATATGTTCGTGTCGCCTGCATGGATCATAACTATTTAGTGTTGCCATATAGGATGGCCAGCACTGTTTCGTACAAAAAACGAGGGAGAATCCCAATGTTGTAGAGGTCACAGTCACAGTATGGAATACAAAATGCCATTGTTTTAGATTGTATTGATATAAATTCAGCCTAAAGGTTGATAGAAAATCAGAATAAATGAATTTAGAAAAAAATTTAAATTCAGTAGTGAATTGGTGATGATGGCATGCACATGGGAGCGAGGCTATCATTT
>JAVTVY010045466.1:0-21871 GCA_036873755.1 Hanleya hanleyi
TACCTACAGATGAATCGGCATGCAAATCCCAAGTGAGATCCTGAGGCACCTTACCCACATACCAAATTTGAAACAATCCATTCAGTTAATGTCCGGAAACAAAATTTTAACTTGGCTCCCAGGTGACGCCACCTATAGCTGGAACGAAGTCTAGATTACCGCCCCTCTGATATTATATATATATTCTGTTACGTCATAAACGATAATAGAAAAAAACGTAACACAAAACTTTTGTGAAGTCAAGGACTAACAATCAAATATTTATTTACAATTCTAAAATCATATACAAATTTAGTAAGGCTAATACAACAAATAAATGAGAAATATAGTCTTACTGTTCAATGCTATATACCAGTGTATATTTTACAGTCCGTAGTGACTCTCGCAGTCCGTGCTGACGCGCAGAAATCGCGTTTCTGTATTTTGATAGTCCAACACCGCTCAGCCGTTTACAGTTCCAGTAAATGTCCAATCTCAGTTGAATGTCAGTCAAACAGTTGAGTATCGTAGACAGCACCGCAGCCAAAAGTCAAATCACCGGAGTATACAATCCAGCGGTCCGTTATTTCAGACAAAGGTAAGATAGTATAACGCACCCACATAAGTATGTTTGAATTCCCTCCTCGATCACTGAATGTTAGGCTATTTATACTCTATGAGAAATTTCAGACCTTTCCACAAATCAAGAAGCTACTAGAACATACAGCATTGACGTATGATCTGACCCAGATACAATTACAATAAGCTTCCAGAAACATCAACAGTGTCTAATAGTAAACTACAATACCATGACAGCCTATATGCAGATGGCGCTGTTGTCTAACTACTCCCGTCATCCGGGTCTGTTGATGTATGGGCAGATGGCGCTGTGGCCCAATTACTCGCTTTATCCGGGTCTGCTCGTGTATCGGCCATTTGCAATGCTAATCGACATTTACTTGCGATTAAATCGGTTACGACCTCGACGTAATAAACCCCGCAAACGTCTAACAATAGACTACAATTACATGACAATACTAATACCATTTTCTCGATTGAATACAAACATATCAAATATTGAAGTGAAATAAATTCCTCGAGACGTTATATCTACAGCATTTTGTACTCATCTGTGTTCTCTGATCTGTATAAATCGAAGTAAAAATGTTCGGAAGTTATTTCTGGCGACAATTATCCACGCATGGACAGTCCAATGTTGAGTGAGTCTGCATCGTTCCAGGAAGCGAAGTATTTGTCTAACCTTGTTCCATTGTTTCTGCGATATGTGTGTTGTTCAATCGTATTTGGTATTTGGTATATCCTGGTATGGCCTGAATTTGTCTAGTTCTCACACACGGCGCAATAGGCGATGGTTTAGCGTGCACAAAATAAATGAAACATAGGAACTTTATGGATATTTCTTGTACAGTCTGTTGTGGGTTCATACGCAAAAAATATATAAGCTGTTACCGATACTTTCACACTAACCGTCGTGAAATACATTTAGAACGACACATGCTCACGAAATTTATTATGTTACATAATTATTTTCAAAATTTTATACCAGTAAAAGCTATTTATTTTCTCTCTGGCTGGGGAAATACCAAAAGTTAAATAAACCGGAGAAAAAGAACGATCACATTGACAATGACAAAATTGAAGTTCGAACCCAAGACGATGAAAAATGACATACAGATCTGCGGGCTCCAGCGCACTCAGTGTCTAAACTATTGAGCTACCATATATGCATTGCATCAAATTTAGTAAACGCATTTGTGACAATAAGGAGACCATTGAAATCAATTTAATTTCCTATTTTAGTGACAAAGACAAGTCCCGAAATCTATTCATGCTTCAACTGTATAGAATGGAGATAGTAATTCAAATTTTTTTTTACTCTGGGTTCTTGGCGGCTTACTACACAAATTTCTTTTTCAAAGAGCTTAAAATAAGCCCAAATGATTGAAACGAGATTTCGATATCTTTTCAACTCGCCACCCGACCCTGCTCGGATCCTGAACGCGACGTTAGACTTTAATTCTGTCTCTCTCTCTCTTTCCCGGCTCGGATCATAATTACCTCGATTTCATTAACCCTATCTGTGCTGGGCGATTAGAACCTGTCCAGGTCTGGGGAGCGGGGCGGGCATTTCGGTCCATCTGATTACTTCCTACCCTTTGAGATAGGGGGTTGAAAATCACCATTTGTACCCTTAGGTCAAGCTCTACTGGAAAGTGTAAAAACAAAACAAGATGGCCGCCATGATAACGTCACTGTGACGTCATTTTCAAAACGAGCATTTTTCGGACGATTTTTCGGTCATATTTTCTGAAATTTTTATTCATGTGTTTTCTAAACTGCATGGAAAATTAGTAATAATAATCTGATGTGAAATAGCTTTGCCCAATTTTCCTCGCAGAAAAGCAGGAATTTTGAGGGGAAAAAAAGACGAAAACATCACCTTTCTGGTACCCCACATGGTCGCTATTTTGAATTTACCCATGATCCTCTACTCGGTGGATTATGCAAATTGACTCAAAATGACCCCAATATGACAAAATACAAAGTCACGGAGTGGCAGGTCTCAAGTATTTGTCCTATTGGAGATAGGGCAAAAAAATTGGGGGAAGGGGACAGGTCTGGTAGGGTTAACCCTACCTGGCCTGGGGGGAGGGGGGCGAAATGCCCCCCTACTAAACTTTCTGCGGTATCTCCGGAACGACGCAAAATGAAGAACTGAAACTCCGTCACTTTATCGTTTATCATATTGGGGTCATTTTGAGCATATATGCATGACCCCCCGAGCAGAGGATCATGGGTAAATTCAAGATGGCGCCCACGTGGGGTATAAGAAAAGTGATTTTTTTCGTAATATTTCTTCAAAATTTCTGCTTTTCCGCGATGAAAAGTGGACAAAAACTATTTTATTTCACATTTACTAATTGACCATGCAGTTTTTGCGGAGAAATTGCATAAATAAAAAATTCGAAAAACCTGACCGAAAAATGCCGTTTTTGAAAATGACGTCACTGTGATGTCTCTTCGTTGAAGCGACATGCAAGCTGACAGGATTACCTGTAGCATATTTAGATCTTGGGCAGGTGATGTTTTACATGTAGCAATTTGTACGACGACATTACATACCTACAACCGCTAGAACAGCCATCAAGGGAATATACGAGAGTGACAGCATTGTCTCTGCCATTAAAAAGCGGCAATTCTCTTGGCGTGCTGCTCGACAGGTAAACAGCCATGACCTACCTGACAGATATACATATCATCCTCATTACTAAGGAATTACAGTTTAGACTACAGTGAACCCAGCATCTGAGAGGAGAATAAAGAAATAATAGCTTCCCGGAAGCAAGCATTTGGATTAATGAAAGATGGAAAGTCATTATTGAATACATGTACGTATGATCGGGTCTCGCACTCGCTGCCAAATCACAGTTCAATACTTTACTACATCCGCCCCAAGGGCGCTTTTACATTTACTCAGCCGTGATTTGTACAGAGTAAATTGACGTCCTTAAATATGCCGCCACTAACTCAATGTTCAGGTGAACGAGAATTTCACATTAGGTGTACGAGTTCCGGTAATTGAGATTATGGTAGCTAAATAGTGTCACGGTGAAAACAAATATATATGTAGGTTCCGGAAAAATGTACATTTCAACACGATACCGATTCCTCCCTGGAACAGTTGTTCCTGCTTATATTCACGATCAAAACAATATCACCACAAAAAAAGATAACGACAGCCTAACCAATAAATGGCCATCCTTTAGCACCATCACCATACACCATCATCATCATTACATGGTGATCTACTGATGGCGATGACTGCTGTTTGGTAAATGGCCAGCACCATTAATTTGTAAGGGACTTGAATCTACATTCATAGCTTTCTCGCCAGTTTATGGTAACAACCATGACCATTTATTGGTGAAAGGGCTTGGCCCTCACCAGTAAATGGTGATAAACCTGGAATCTACATATGACCATTTGCGCGATCCAAATTTATTTGTTTGGTAGATGGTGACCGGTGAAACTAACATGATTGATCATTTATACGGACTTTCCAATGGATATGTGGAGAATTTGGGTGGGGGGTTTGGGCTGAGGATATGAGGATCAATATGGAATCGCTCAATTTAAATGACTTGTCTTCTTCAAACGATCTTTGAAATAAAAAATAAATTGCGACGGTTCTATTGTTGAAATTTTCAAGATGTGGGGTTCACCACAAAAGGCCTCGGTGAAGCGAAGTTTTATGTGTGAAGCTCTCTCTTCTTAAATGAGACGCATCTAAGTGCGTAAATCAATCAAGGAGAATGTAACAAAGAGCCTTTTAGAGTTTCTACATCAACACGCCGGCAACTCCATGTTCTTTTCAAGGATTTTTCCAGAATTACTATACTAACCCACACTGTTGGTTAAATCCATATACTAACTAATAATTACTACGTTGCTATAGTATCATAGTAATTATATTGTTTGCCATACTTGTACCATTTTACGAGTCGTGCAATAAACATGTTGTATTGTTTTGTATTGTAATGCATTTTACGTCATGACATATACATGTATTGCTCCACTTTCAAATAGCCAAATTGATAAGTTCATAAGATAAATACAGGACATTTTGAATATCTGGTAACCCGTTTTATATCAACCCTATCTGGCCTGGGCCAGGCCTGGGGAACCATTCCCCCCGCCCCCCGGCGTTAAATAATTGTCTCACTCCTTGATCTAGGGGGCCTGAAATTTACCACAATTTACCCTTGGGTCAAGCTCTTCTATAAAATGTAAGTCAATCCAAGGTGGTCGTTTTGATGACGTCACAGTGATGTCATCTTCAAAACGCTTTTTTTTGGTTGATTTCTCGATCAGATTTTTCAAAAATTTTATTGAAATGTTTTCTTTGCAAAAACCGCGTGATAAATTAGTGAATAATAGTCTGATGTAAAATAAAATAGATTCCCCAAATTTCCTCGAAGAAAATCAGGAATTTTGAAGAAAAATGACGAAAACATCACTTTGCTAGATTCCCACATGGCCGCCATCTTGGATTTACTCATGATCCTCTTCTCGTGGGGTTATGCAAATAGGCTCAAAATGACCCCAATATGATGGTGAAGTCGCGGAGGGTCAGTTTTCATTTTTTTTTTTTTTTTTCTCTCTCTTTTTTTCCGTTCCGGAGATAGAGGAGAAAGTTTGGTATGGGGTCCATAATGCCCCCTCCCCAGGCCTGGTGGTGTTAACGACTAAAAAGCATGTTGATTGACTTTCAAATTTATCGCTCCTACATCTGTAATATTGGGCACGTAGAGAGACAAATTAATAGAGATAATTAGTCACCCTGCACATCATATTCATATGTATAATGCCAATGTAATCTAGATATCACCCTACAATAAGCATATGTATAATATCATTGTAAACTATACCGAGGGTCTGGCTACGTCTTTATATTCTCCATTTGGTCATTGTGTCACCATTCGGTCAGTGTAAAATAGTTTCCATGGTGATCACGTGTAAGGTTGCCTCCACAGGTGTATAGCGGTAGTAATTCTAGATTACTGGGTAATTATGCGATGTTTCACGATGTCAGTCTATATCTGGATTGCTTTCATTTGTTCTCAAAACAGAAACCGTATCTGTCCGTCTTGATCAACGTAATGTAATCATATTCCATTGCGTGTCAGCTAAAATTATAGTCAGCTGAATGCAATGTTCCTTTCTAATACATTTCCTCAGTAACAGCATGTCATCGTTCTTCCCAAAGGGAACCCGGACTGTCTTTGTCAATCAACTCAGTTATTCTATCCAGTTCAGATGACGGCAGAAAACAGCAGCAGATTAGTCTGTCTGTAATAGTACTAAACTACCCGTCGTATATGCCATCTACTGGGTGATAATTGTGCGAATTGGTGAACTATATTCTTCACAAACAACCCCGAAACAAATTCCTGTGAGTTGTCTCCCTTGTTCAAACCATTATCTGACGATATCTGACGTTTATCAATGAACCTATACAAAACAGCTCATAATTATTTTAATTTCTGGTTTTATAATGAATAGATTCATTGCTAACTTCCTGCATTTTTGTTGTATTTAATAAGGTTCATAAACTGATCACATAAAATAGTTCACTGATCGCTTCAAACAATTAACAAAGGCTCTGTTACATTTGCCAAAATCCCATTAGTAAAACCACGCTTTATCGTCATGGGTAGATAAGGGACTCAAATTGCCTATATGCTAACGTGGCTACACCATTCAAGAGTTTGAAATTTTCAATTGGATGTTAACATTTGATTTCCGGCAGCGCCGCCGGATATCTGAATTCAGTAAACATGGCAACCACCTCGCTGGGGGTCTAATAACACCCCAGCCACCAGTCAGATTTTTGGACCGGATTCGAGGCCTTCGCGCACATCGCCGGAAGTGACATCATATATAGTAAAATAGATGTTTAACGAAAATTTGGATTACTTTTCAAGTCTGCATAATACCTCCGTTGACCTAGCGTTAAAAAGAATTATCTGGAGATAATTTTCCCTGTTTATCTGGACAGAGCATATGAAAAGTAGTTCGCTCATGTGCAACACTAAAGGAGTCGTTTGGTCGGATTCAAACTGAACCGTGCGTTGGTTGGTTTCCTCTATACGTCATAGCAACGTAGTAAAGGTCAACTTCCGCTATTGGAGGCAGGGATGTTATTGGAGCCTGCGAAATGGAGCATGCGCTGTGGGGAGGTTGTAAACATGGGAGCGGCCATATTGATATTGGACGAGTAACAGGTGTTTTCTCGAGCCATACTTCACAGACGTGCCGTGGCATGATCCAACTAGTTTCATATCGTAAACGACAGGATTGTATCACCCGTTCGTGGTTAACACATTAATATTAATTCTGTTATAATGAATTCATCGAATAAATGTCCTTTAGTACTATTTTATTATGGCTAAGTGATCAAATCGATGACCATACATGATCAAGTTATTCACCTGTACGTCTGCAGCAAAATGTTTGAGATTGAACTGCGAGTTACTAAAAACTCGAAACAGTAAAACACGCGGATCGGATTGATGTGTAGAGAAAGTCGATCTAGGCTTAATTTACAATGACACACATCAATAGAGAAATAGTGGCTTGATGATGGGTCCCATATAATGCCACAGCACGAACTCTTACATCAGGCTATATGAAGTGACTTAATACGTCAACCAGAGAACATTACTTTCAAAGTCCTAGTTGGACATGTGGTTCATGTGCACATTTTGCCAGCAAGCACTTAACTTCCGGCTAACCCCACACTTTCCAGATGGGTCCTTGCAATTAGATCCTTGTAATTAGATCTGCTAACGAGCATGCATCTTTTCCTTCTCACGAGCTTGTATGCTTTCAAATATTACACACTGATACCAAAATACAATATAAGAATGTATGGTCTACAGTATAGCGATTGAAGCGATATGCAAGAGGTGAGAAACCTTGACGAGGTCTGACGACTAAAAAGCAACCATAAGGCTCTACAGGAAAGCATCTCTCGGTACCTAAAATTCAGACCCCAGAATACGGTGGATTCTTGTTCGTAGCCTTAAGCGGAATTAGATACGCTAGCTCGGGAGCTGTGACGACAGATCAGCTCAAACAACACACATCTGATGTGAATGAATGAGCATCGTGGACGTCTGTCATGAGTTTGTTTGGGTGATACGTGATATATACAGGTCCCGAGATCAGTTTACAAGTCCTATCGCCCAAACAAACTCGTGACATCCTTATTATTATTAATATATATGGAATATCCTTGGGCATGTATTGGCAATGCATTCCGTTGCAGGCAGTTTCGAATCGTTACACGCGAACACACTCCAGGCACAAATGTGTATTTTCATGTGATTGTACACATTACAAGACAGATGTTGAACAGTCGGGCACTTTGGGTCCCAATTACTGGGACAGAGTATCTGGAAGACACCGTCTTCAGCCTGAAGAAGGTATCTTTCAGATATTCCCTCCCAGGATTTGATCCACAGAGTTGCTCCCAGTCGCCAAACTGTAGGCCTACAAGTGATATATAATTCCATTTATTTCGTTCATCTATATTTCTGTTAGTTTTGCTGATAATTTCACAGAGGCTTTTCCATGATAAAGAATCATGCTGGGCGGTTCTCAAATACATCACTCAAGGTGATGGTTCACACCTAGCTTTGAAACGGATGTTGAGTTCGTCGGAAATAAAGGACTAAACCGGGATCATTCAGGATCATCCGAACCAGAAAATATGTAATGAAAATAATGAAATTTGGTTTAAACATTTAAACTTCATACTCCTCAAAACTGACCTGGGAACGCCATGGATTCCATTCGGTAAATGTTTCGGCGTTTTTTTAGAAGAAACTTCTTAATGCAATCTGGAAACTATTTCCACCGGACGATATCGGTTGAACGAAGGTTAAGTGTATAATATTTGCACATATTTTCATAAAACAGTCATGCTTATCACGTAACAGTTCTCAGGAACAGAGAATATATGAAATAATGAGATTTGGTTTAAACAAAAGTTCATAGTCCTGTCAGTATGCTGATGGACGGCGTTGTCGTCGAGAACACGGTCTTGCACAAGTCGGAAGTTGAAAATCTAATGGCTGTACACTTATTGGGAGTTCGTTGATTAACCCTATCTGGCTTGAGCTTTTTTGGGACCTGTCCAGGCCTGGGGAAGGGCCATTCCCCTCTCCCCCCCCCCATAATTATTTTTCTTATCCCTCTAGCTAAGGGGCTGAAACTTACCACACTATTGCCTTAGGTCAGAAAATGTGAGAGAAAAAAATTCCAAGATGGCCGCTTTGATGACGTCACAGTAACGTCATTTTCAAAAACGGCATTTTTGGTAGATTTTTCTGTAACTTTTTTCGAATTTATCATGCATGTGTGCAATTTCTGCACAAAAACTACGTGGTACATCAGTAAATATTAATGTGATGTGAAATAAAATAGTTATTGCCCGCTTTTCATGGCGGAAAAGCAGGAATTTTGAAGAAAAATGACGAAAACATCTTTTTCTGGTACCCCACGTGGTGGCCATCTTCAATTTACCCACGATCTTCCACTGGGGGTTATGCAAATAGGCCCAGAATGACCCCAACATGATTTTGCTCCCCCCCCAGTAGTAGGGTCTACTGAAATCGCGTCATACTGGGTTGACTGGTGCTATCTGTAGACCGGTTTCACTGGTGGCTGGTGTTCTCAGTTGGTTAAGTAGCGCGCTGACATAGGCTACGTCGTAAAACACACCTCCGTACAACACACTCAGCAGGGTTAGCACTATCACCACAAAGCTCACTTGCGCTTTGCGCGTTTTGGGAGACGCTGTGTTCAGAGACAGCTGCTGTTTGTCCATAGCACTGTGGTCGGGCGTGGAATGAAGGATGACGGCTGTGGTGTCTGGCTTTATAGTCGTTTCACCTGGTTGGCAGCGACCAAGGAATTGAAGGAACTGGGCCAGCCTTGCCATTTGACGAAATGAAACAGTTTGCCACGTCGACGTTCCGTTTTCAAAATCTGCTCCACCGTGTAGTAGCCTTGCTGTGTTTTTACGACAGGCTGTAATTCCGTCTCGTAAAACGTCCCCAGCAACGGTTCCCCTTGGAGATCTTCCAGTTCATAGACTCGCCGCCGTCGGGGTAGGCGCCGTTTAATCAGGAAGTGCTCATCGCTCCAGTTGGGCAAGTAACTTTTCTCAAATTGACCTTTGACTTTACTGATCCGTACAGGGTCCCCGACCTTGAACACCGCCTTCGTCGTTCGCTGCGATGGCCTGGGGTACAAGACACGCCGGACTTGGGCTTCATTGCGTTGAGTCACGGTAATGGGGGCTATCTCTATACTCCGATGATAGGCTCGATTGTAGCCACTCACAAGTTTCGGGAGAACATCGATGTACCGCCTTGTATTCTTATAGGTGAAATATTTATACATGCGGCCTTTGAATGTCCTGTTGAACCTTTCCACCACGGAAGCCTTGGTCTCGTTGTACGTATGGAAGAAAAACACCTTCTGGGCTTTCAGAAACTGTTGGAACGGTCTGTTGAGGAATTCCGTTCCTTCGTCGGTTTGCAAATACAAAGGTTTGCGCCCGCTCTTGAAGATGTCTTTGAACGCCGCTATGAGATTCGCCCCCGTTTTCGTCCGGATGGGTACCACCCACGCATACTTGGATAGGATATCGATGCACGTCAAGATATACCGATTCCCATCGTTGTGTTTGGCAAAGGCGCTCATATCGACCAAATCCGCTTGCCGCTGGGCATCTATTCCTCCCACGATGACCCGGTTCCGTAGAAAATGGCGACGGACAGCTCGATGTAAGGTATAGGTGTCTTGTTTTTTTAACCAATCTCGGACTTGGGCACGTTGTATCCCCTGGGGTTTGGCCGCTCGATAGAGAGCCGACAATGCACTATAGGCCGCCGGACTGTCGGGACTGTAGTATAAGTTATCCAACAGCTTCTCCCAGCTCTTCATGGTGACAAATGATGATGGACCCTGGCTCTATCGTTTATTTATAACGGGTATATCTTGGGCCGGAGTTTCTTTCTGATTTTCTTCGTTGGCTTCCACTGTGTCCATGGTAAATGACCAGTCCAACTCGTCTGATGACCGCTTGATAAGCACTTGATCCACATCTACTACGGCATCTTCCAATGCAGACCATAGATCAGGGTGAAGGGTAAAATGCACTGTACCTCCATCTAGCCGAGCCAATTGAGCAAAGAAAAGGCCCCGTCGGATGTACACATCGTGACACAAGTGGATGAGGTCGCCGTCCAGTTCACCAGACAACACCCGTTTGAATTTGGTCCAGCCCTCCCGGGACAGACGAATGTTAGCCGGACACGGTTGTGTAGGGTCCGCATCGCAGATGTCTCCCACCTCCTCCATGATATCGACCTTATCCGCATAGACGTGCAGGTAGACCTGGGGGGTCAAGCTGAGAAACGCCCGTATTATATGCTCCGTCATGGTCAGTACGTGAATGGTACCAGATTTGACTGTCTCTCGTATTTATAGGGAGAACCCCTTGAGATCAAAGGATCGGGTGGTCAAAGTCTAGCCGGGTAATCAATGGCATCGTCGTCTGGTTCATGGCTAGACATTTGTTCATTGGGTTCTGCCGCCGCTTCTCTCAGGGCACGAGCCCACTCCAACTCGTCTGATGACCGCTCGTCCGGTGTAAGCAGCTGGTCCACGATAGGCACCACTTTCTCGAAGGCTGTCCACAGATCGGGGTCTAGGGTGAAGCCTCGCGTAGGGTCTTGGTAACGGCCCAGGCGTGGGAAGAAGGGTCCACGGTATATGTAGATGGCATTGTCTATGTGGATGAGGTTTCCGTCGAGCTCACCGCTCAACACCCGTTTAAATTTGGTCCAGCCGTCACGGTGTAGCGTAACCGTATTCGATATGGTCTCAGCGCGCGACCAGCAAACATCTCCACGGTCTTCCACGAGGGTGACTTTATCTTCATAGACGTGTAACCCCACCCGGGGTGTAAGGGGAAGGATGGCTCGTGGGACTGGTGACATGCTTGACCGAATGACGATCGGTGAATGACACACACTGTGTCTGACCCTCGTATTTATAGTCAGGTCCCACTGTCAATACCACAGCGCCAGGGTCAGTAGGACACAGACTATTGTGAGGCCAACCAGCCGTCGCTGGTTCCGGTGTGAGCGCTCGTGGTCCATAGCCCGAGCATCAAGGATGGCTGTCATAGTCCAGTAGTGGTGAGTGATGGCACACCTCTCCATCGAGTACACTCTGTCGAGGACCGCTTCTGTGAACTCGTTCAGGATCTGGCGTCGCCCCTCGTTGTCGTCGCCATCTGCAAACATGGACCGGACCACTGCTCGGTAACCCGTGAGTGAATTAACGACGGTGGCATGCTGTAAAATGCGAGTCGCATAGGGCTGGATCTCCGTCATGGCTCTGCAACCGTAGAAATGAAGGTGTGGGATCCAGAGGGACGTGTTTTATAGACCAAGTCACACATGCGCGCCTAGACGTAGCTCTACGGGTGTAGTCCGTGATACGTACTATTCTGATTGGTTATGTGCCTCCTATAGAGATAGTACCTTATCGACAATGGGGACTACTTGTTCCAAAGCCGTCCATAGATCCGGGTCCAGAGTAAAACCACCGTCGTTCAGACAGAGGAGTCGAGCGGAAAAGGGACCGCAGAAAATGTAGACGTCGTCACACAGGTGAATGCTATCACCGTGCAGGTCACCCAACAACACCCGTTTCAAGGTAGTCCATCCTTCCGGTGACAAAGAGACGTGCGCTTTGGGTTCAGACGTACACCAAAACCTAAGTCCGCTATCGATGAGGTCCACTCGTTTGGGGTACAACAATAGGGTGCAGCCAGGTGTAAGCCTCCGGGTAGCCACAGTCCCTTCTTTCACCTGGGGGTGTAGTAAGTCATCCACCTCGGGGAGTACATCTTTCAGTGCCACCCATAAGGGTGGACAGAGTGTGATATAGGGACCTCCACTCTGTTCCAACCGGGGAAAAAGGGAATCCTCTCCAGCAGTGCGTATGTGCACGCCGACTTCCACGTGCATGAAATCCTTTTCGGGGTCTTTTCCCTGTAACAATCGTGTCAATAGAGTCCAGCCTGATAGCGATAACAAAATCTTCACCTTCTCCGGTGCGTCTTGGACCAGCTCCAGGTGATCGTCATTGACGATGAGGTAGACGTCGGACGTCAGTTGGAATAACGCAAGCTCTGTTCCGCTCGCTGCCATGGTGGGGAATGAAAAGCGAACGGTTAGAGAGGTGGCTTTATAGTGTACCTGTTGGGTAGGGTTTTATACACCGTGCGTGGCACTTGTTATACTCGCTTGCGCCATAAGGTCAATGCTAAATCCGACCTTATTTCACCCGGATGTAAAAATGACGTCACTTCCGGTTTGGGTGAATGGGGCGTGACCTTTGGGCATGTCCAGACTTGTCTGTGTCGTTCATCTCCGTGTCTTTTGATGTACTGGGGTTTTTCCCCACAATGGCGTTCACCTTCGGGTCTTTCCGGTCAACGTAGCCGCCATTTTCCCACAATGGCGGTCACCTTCGGGTCTTTCCGGTCAACGTAGCCATCATTTTCCCACAATGGCGGTCACCTTCGGGTCTTTCCGGTCAACATCCGACATGCATTCACGCACTTCCGGAGAACCCGCGCGCGTGCGCGCGCTGCGACCGGAGAACCCGCGCGCGCGCGCGCTGCGGCCGGGGCGGGCCGGGGCCGGGCCGGGAAAGTTGGAGGCAGTGTTTGAGCATTCTGAAAAACCGGAAGTGACGTCACACACTTGCGCAGACCCACCAAACCACGTGAATGTTAGTCCAGGTGGATGCTTCCCTACCTAGGATTCACATGGATACCTCACTCGACACAATAGGCCCATGAGGGGCCCACCTAGACCACAAAAACGTCTATTTCCATACCCTTTGGCTACCGCGCATGCACAGAATGACCCTATTTCTACCCCACATCCACGCCATCAGATGCTCCATTACATAGGCTTCACATTGATACCTCACACGACCCATTCGAACCGTGAATAGCCCATCTCTAACCCAAACACACCCACACACACCCCCAAAAATGCCTGCTTTCTATACTACGGCCAGGCTGCGCATGCGCAGCATGACCCTATTTCTACCCCACATCCACGCCATCAGATGCCCCCTCACATAGGCTTTACATTGATACCTCACACGACCCATTCGAACCGTGAATAGCCCATCTCTAACCCAAACACACCCACACACACACGCCCAAAAATGCCTGCTTTCTATACTACGGCCAGGCTGCGCATGCGCAGACTATTGACAACGTACGAACCATTAGTGCAGTCAAGTGCTCCTGCATGAGAGCTTCACATGGATACCTCACTCGATCCCATCGGACCATTAGTGGCCCACCTAGATCCCAACACGTCCAACCCGTATGGACCTATACACCCATAGCCATGCAGTATAGGCCTATGGGCCTACCCAGGCCTCGGTGACTTTTTTCAAAAATTTCACCGTTTCGTGCCGGGACACTTCCTATCGTGTTTGTCTTGACGAGAATAAGAAAACAAATCCAAACAACCATACCGCAAATGTATAGAAGTAGGTTTCCCAGTGGGACAAACATTGGACCTATACCCCCATAACCCGTATATGGGTCTATATGGGTCTCCCTGAACTTTTTTCAAAAATTTCACCGTTTCGTGCCGGGACACTTCCTATCATGTTTGTCTTGACGAGACTAAGAAAACGAGACCCCACAACCTATACCGCAAATGTCGAGAAGTAGGTTTCCCAGGATGGTCCTATACCCCCCACACCCCATATAGGCATTTTCACGTAATTTAGAATAAAGTCCGTGTTCCGTATTTTTTCAGGAAAATTTTTACATACACCCACCCTGGAACTAGGAGGAGATAACTCTATTGATAGGCAAGCCCCGTTAAGCCCGGCGACCTATATACCCCCATACCCCATATAGGCATTTTCCCGGATTTTTCGATAAAGTCCGTGTTCCGGGTTTTTTTCAGGAAAATTTTTACATGCACCCACCCATGACTGGATGCCCCTTCACATAGGCTTCACTTTGATACCTCATAGAACTCCATCGGCCCATTAGTGGCTCCCCTAGCTCCCAAAACGTCTATTTCCATACCCTTGGGCCACCGCGCATGCGCAGAATGCCGATATTTCAACCCCACACCCAGCCCATCAGATGCCCCTTCACGAATGCTTCACTTTGATACCTCACTCGACCCCATCGGTCCACTAGGGGCTCCCCTAGGTCACAAAACGTCTATTTAGGTATTCCCCGTATACATTAACATTGGAAGTCAACCCATGGGACTACTTTCTGTCCGCGGAGGCAGACCGCATCACCACCAGACCGCATCACCGCGGAAGAATTCGAGGTCAAAGGTTGCCGGAACTATAGCCTAGATAGGTCAGTACATGCCTTGATCATCATTAATCCGAGTTGTCTCCCTTGCGTCCAGAGTGTATAGATGGCGCTACCATCGGAAGTGACGTCATTTTTACATCCGGGTGAAATATGACTCGATTTCCTACTACTCCCCCCCCCCACTCAGGCTTGGTAGGGTTAGGGCTGTAGTCTTCCACATGAAGACTGGCTGGCGTCGGTGAACTGTATTGATGGGACAGAACACAGCGCCTAGCTGTAGAAGCGTCGTCTAGTTGGAAAAACGAGGGACCTACTTTATTCATGAATCGGCGAGGTGGCGAAAAGTTCGATTTCAGTTGGTCATGATAAAGACGTTTCACGCGGATCCAGTCACCTGGTTTCAACGGAGACAGTTTCGCGTCTTCATTGAAGACTGTTGACCGCTTCTTTCTTGCAGGAAAGCAGCCTGAGTTTCTATACACAAAGATTTTTTTTTAAATTTGGTGTAAATGCTGTCATAGGAATTAGATCGTTGACATATGGGCGCGAAAATTATTTAATGGACAACGGCTGAATATTGAATGATGGACTAGATGTTTGTATTTATTTGACTTGGTCAGGTTTGATTGTACGTACAGTCACTAAAATATACACCGGTATCCAGTTCCATCACTCACAGGCAGAGTATGCGAGTGTGACAACGCAATTGACACATCTCTGTGGTATGTAATCATGTCGATCGAGGTATTCTCTTTCTGGTCGGGTCCCATTAAACAGATGATATATGATGAATTAGAAGCTAACTGCTCCTAAAATATACATTAATGTCACTGTCATGACATTTTTGTGGCCTTCTGTTCTCGAAATAATCAATGGGAACGAAGCCATCTCTTGAACATGGCACTATATACACATCTCCGTGAAGTGTAATCACATCCGGGTATTCTCTCCCTGATGAGTCGCCTATATATTAATGACACAGCCAGACCTTTTTGTGGCTTTCTCGTCTCCAAATAACCCATGGGAACAATGCCATTTCTTGTCCTTGTTCAATTTATTCGGATCACGCGATTCATCAATTCCATATTTGCATTCAGAACATACCTCGCCTGTCTCCGATACTCAGCAATTGAAATAATTCATTTTTGGCTATACACGTGCTGCAAATCTAGTATGTGTGATATATACCGACCGCAATTTCTAGCTTGCTTAAACCTACCTGGCCTTTATCCCCCTGAAGGGTTTTTTGCTCCTATCTGCGGAACGACAAAAAAATGAGAGCTCCGTGACCTTGTAGATTATCGCATTGGGGTCATTTAAGGCATATTGGCATATTTGCATGACCCCCCCCTCCCGAGCAGATATTTTCGTCAGATAGCTTCAAAAGTTTTGCATGGAAAAGTGGGTAAAACCTATTTTATGTCATATCATATTATTATTTACTAATTTATCATGCAGTTTTTGCGAAAAATATACATAAATAAAAAATTCGAAAAAAATCTGACCGAAATATCTTCTAAAAATGCATTTTTGATGACGTCACTGTGACGTCATCTTGGCGACCATCTAAATTTCAGAAAGTGTTCCAAATTTCTGACTGCTCACCTAGTTTTTCTCTTACGTATTTTTTATCGCTTACGATCGAAGTCTCCATCGATAATTATGGGCCTAACATTCAAATTTTTTTTGCTAGACTGGCTATGTTATTAAATAGTATGATGTATGAGGACCCGCACAGAGACAAACAAGGGAAATCATTCGTTCGAGCTTCAAGAAAAAAATCTATTCAGCTCTCCTGTAGTGTAATACATGTGTAGTCGGTGATTTCCACTTTCCTCGTCTATCAACATCTCCATATCCACAGAATCGCAGGACTACGTTATTTCATGCACCGGTCCTAATTTTTATTGGACATAACGGTAAAATTTGACCTTAACACGCAAGCATGAATGTTATTGTTTTGATAACAATCCGTATCTGATCCAAAATTGTATTGCACCATTTAGCGCCCCGCTATCTATGAAATTAGTCTACAGAAAATAGCCAACGTCCGAAATCGGTGTGCCAAATTAATATTGGAAACATGACGTGGTGCATATTAAAGTCTGAATGACCAATCAACACAGAGATAACGCTTGATATTTCCTCATTTTCTGCTGTTCTATATACCAACAGAAGTATTAGCCGAAATAAAGCCAAAAATTGATTATCTGTCCAAGCCCAAGCCACAAGCCACAGATTGATTGTCCAAGCAACTGATTGATTATCCTGTGGATTTGTCAATAATGCCCAATGATAGACATAATTTGGTCTGACGGCTCGCTACTGTTCCAGCATCTACTTAATTACATAACTCATATAAGGTTAAACTGCATCCTTCTCCGGAACATTTTGAAAGCCATAAGTTTTCTTTTGTGATGTCCAAGCCTCTGTCTCATAAGTGAGTGAGTGACTGAATATGATTTAACGTCGCTTCAACAATATTTCAGTCATAGCACGACGTTTGGTTCCTATTCCTTTTCACACCCGGGAACCACACGGTTAGGGTCCTATTCCTTGTAACACCCGGGACCCCACCGACCATATTTCTTTCCACACCCGGAAACCCCACGGGTGCTCCAGTTACTCGCCTCTTACGCCAAGCTCTCTGAGGCCTATTCTTACCATAACCTGGAGTGTGCACAACGACACCCCAGGTCAATCCCGGAGAGCCCTACGGGGCCAGAAGAAGATTGCATAGTTTGCACTAAAAACCTGGTATACTTCCTCATAACATTTCATAGATGACATACCAGTACCTTATATACTGTCCAAGAGATAGTCTTTAAAAACAAGATGGAAGCAATCATCCGTGGTAGAAAGGGTAAAAGATGAAGTCAAATTTTACTAATACCATTAGAATTCATTGTTACCATAGATGACAGATGCCATCTGGTAGAAAGCTAAAAAACGGTTACCGTGTGTGAGATGACAACTGGAGCGATGATGATAGTAAAGCGGACCACAACCACGTCATATCAGAAAAGCCCCGGATGACAAAGACGAACCTACAATAGGAAATTCATATGACGAAAACATAGATAGAAATACACAAGGGTGAGTGAGTGAATAGGATTTGACGTCGTTTTCAACATTATTTCAGTCATATCGCGACGAGCCAACTAAGCACCATGCAACCAGCCAAGTTGCATTCCTACTGCAAATACGAACATATGTTTATCGCCAGAAGCATATACTTCAGTTTGGCTTGGAGTCTCAAAGCCATTTCTAATCCTGCGTCGAGTGATTCTGCTGGTGGACGTTTCGTCCCCGAGGCCCGCCCCCCTGTACAGACCTTTTGGTCTTTGATATATGTTGGCATTTGTGGGAAGTTGATGCTGGGTCGACATCGGGCCTTACAGACTAGTTTTTTGTGTTAATTGCCGTCATGTACATCTGACGACGATACAGTTCACAAATCTCCAATGTACGAGTTGTCACAGCGAAACAGCTAACTAATTACCAGTATACGAGTTGTCAGAGCATTTCCATCATAGCTCTCTAGATTTGTATCTAATACCGCTTATGCCGGTGCTAGGGGCCGTGTGGTCATATCATCCAAGTTGCCACATGAACAGGTACAATAAAAGCGTACCTGAGATACAACACATATCACGAATCGTTAGATTCTTGGTATGTGCTTTAGAATAGGTTTACCAGAAGACTATACTGTGAAGTCATATGACGCAGTCAGTATGTCGGCACCTCTTCCCACTTCCCTTATATGTGTTGTAATTCATCGGTTGGGCGGATTATAGGAACTCCGTATATGGAGCGGTCCATGTTATCCCGATTCAGTATATTCAGTCATTACCACACAAGCACACAAGCAAATTTGTATTCAATATCTGGATTGTGATTGGTTAAAAAGTCGAACCGTCTAAACCCATATACCCCGAGTGATGTCTTGTTACTCGGGGAATATAAAAAAACAACTCACGTGCGATTGGAAACGACGCTCTCGCTTCTAGCTCTGGTATAGCCTTGCTCTATACTACGTGAGAACAACGCTATGGCTGCAAACCAATCACCAGATCGAGTTGTTGGGAAAGTGCCGTACGGGCAATATTTTCCGAACCAATTGACCATAACGAACAAAATAATTCGATTCTATGTCCACTTACCTTCATGAAACACCTTGTTTATGAGTGAATGTCCGTTTTTAGCTTGGCAAGAGATCTAAACTCGGACGAGGGGGGTAAAACTGTTGCAAGAACTCTAAACTCGGACGAGGGGGTGGGGGGGGGGGGGTAAAACTGTCCACATCGCGGTTGTGCGTGTAGTGTTTATCGCGAGTTGTTGTGGCGCGTAATCATCGTTCTGATCGATGTAAAGATGGCGGCGATGTGGAAGTTCTTGCAAAACTAAAAATGGACAGTCGCTGGTAAACAAGGTTTTTTTTTATGAAAGGTAAGTGGACATAGAATCGAAATATTTTATTGGTTATGGTCAATTGGTCGGCAAATATTGCCCGTACGGCACTTTTCCAACAACTCGATCTGGTGATTGGTTTGCAGCCATAGCGTTGTTCTCACGTAGTATAGAACAAGGCTATACCAGAGCTATCTCGCTTCTAGCCAAGTTTCGAAAGTTCAGCTGACCATATCTCAATATTTATGGAATATCCTTCGCTCGTTCGTCAAAATTTAATGGAATAAAGTCATAGTGCATTATTTTCACTGAAATTTCAGCCACATAACTCACCAAAATATGACATTTGCTCCAAAAATAAAAGTCGATTTCTGAACGAAAACAGATCGAAATGGATTGTGTTGTGGCGCCTTTCTCACAGTGCAGTAGCAAAATACGGACAGGTTTCGTAACCGAAATGGCCCGTGGAATTTGTCCGTTGTACCATTGCTTCTAAATGATAGACCCTTTTCAGTATTTTCACTATAAGATAAAAAGGCTTGAGGGGTAATAAATTCGTTATTCAGGTTTTCCCCCTGGTGTATGAAAAGTTACGACCCTCCCTGAAACTGGGTCGTAACTTTCCATACACATGTTTTGAAATCTGAATAACTAATATTTTCGTATCTCAGAGAAGATTGTAGACTTTTGATTGGCTGGCAGGCCTAACGTGTGACACAGTATTTCGGATCTGCCGCGAAAATATGGAATTTGCTGGACGAACACATCTCATAAACACCCGGATTCAAGGGTTCACGTGCAGCCGTCCTTAGCAACGATCAGGCCGTTGTTTGCCAGCAGATTGGCGCAATGTGGAGGAAGGTGAAATCAACGTATCCATCATACGTATAGGGAGTGGCATACTGAGCATACGGGTGACAAACTGATGTAAAATAAATCCATCGACAATTAAAAAAAACTAAGGAACCAAAAACGAAACTGTGCAAAGTTACAAGGAACACATGGTCACAGAAAAGTGTACAAAATATCAGTGGCCAACCAAAGAAGGCTCTGCGATATGATAAATTCGTTATACGTCGCCCATGCCGGATAATAAGGGATGAGATTTGGTTTCTCTCGCCATATTTTCCCGAGGCGCACGCACGAGCTAATAGTATGTTTACGATACGTCGTCTGCTGAAAAAAATGGTACTCAGTCATTTTTTTTTAGACGCGCGAAAACAAGACGGACAGTTGTACAAAACATCGACCTTGAAAGCTTTCGGCATTCTCTGAAGGCCCCACCACATTTGAAAACTTCTGATTTGTTCCGTATGACGGAATTCACTGAAGTCAACAAGTGCTTTAAAACCGCACTCGTGGAGCTGAAGGCGGCTGGAAATTAACTGACTACCATGATACGAGCCAATAAACGAGCCAGATCGGCATAAACTCTCTTCTTCTATCCTCGTGTCTCCAAAAACCCTTACCGGGCTTGTA
Organism: Hanleya hanleyi; assembly: GCA_036873755.1. Lineage (NCBI taxonomy): Eukaryota > Metazoa > Mollusca > Polyplacophora > Lepidopleurida > Hanleyidae > Hanleya > Hanleya hanleyi. The sequence continues at coordinate 20,852 of JAVTVY010045466.1, forward strand.
AATGAAGTGCAATTCGAAGTTCGTCTGTTCTTTCTTAAAAGACCTTTTCCTTAAGGGGCATGGGAGATATGGAAACATGATGAAAAGCACATTCATGGTCAAGCGGAACCCCCTGACTGGGATGAGGGAAATTATACAGATAGTGCATGCTTTGAGATGTGATTTATTACAATTCGTCAGCTCCAGATAGGTGATGTTCAACGAGTGCGAAGTTGGAGTTGAACATCACCTGTCAAGAGTTGGCAAATCGTGATATCACATCTCATAGCAGGCACTATCTGTTTATTATACCGGAAGAGTAGATATGCAGTGTATCAGGGATATTTTTTATAAGATTGATGTCGAATTCAGTAAATTCGTGTGAGCCAACAGTATCATTTAACAAAATTATGGTTATTTTATTTTTGAGTTCTCTCAGAACGAAATCAGCAACCTCCTGATCGATTCAATCTATGACTTCATCTCTTTCACTCAGAGACAGAACGAACACCTGGCGTGAAATGTACATGCTAAGCTCAACGTGGTGGGTATAGGGATACTTTGAAAGTGCGCTTTGAGATAGATCAATTAAATTCGACTCATCTGCCGGCTCATCTGAAGAAAATTATCGTCCCAAAAGCGGCAAAATAATAATCACCATACGGCTAGTATGCACATGATATTTACACCATCACAAGTGCGCATACAGATACAATGGTCCACATTTTGTTTGACTAATTGTTGCTCCACTGGATGCATGTGGGCTATTACAGAGACGGTGTGCAATTGTCTCGAGATCGTGCGCTATTGTCTTGAGACCGTGCGCTTTGGCCTCGCGACCGTGCGCTATCAAAAATTACAGAACTTCAAGTGACCGAGTTCCAACCAATCAAGATGAACAAATCTGGTATGAGGTATATATAATAAAAAAAGATGGAAGATGAACTCACCAAAAAGCATCGAACCTAGCAGAAAGGGCGGCTTCATTCACGAGGAAGAATGCTCTTCTTTCTGTCCGGTAGCTTCGTTCGAATGTTACAT